>OY986436.1:102862049-102972049 GCA_963920525.1 Dichetophora obliterata | reverse complement strand
AATTTTAATTTTAATTTTAATTTTAATTTTAATTTTAATTTTAATTTAATTTTAATTTTAATTTTAATTTTAATTTTAATTTTAATTTTAATTTTAATTTTAATTTTAATTTTAATTTTAATTTTAATTTTAATTTTAATTTTAATTTAATTTTAATTTTAATTTAATTTTAATTTTAATTTTAATTTTAATTTTAATTTTAATTTTAATTTTAATTTTAATTTTAATTTTAATTTTAATTTTAATTTTAATTTTAATTTTAATTTTAATTTTAATTTTAATTTTAATTTTAATTTTAATTTTAATTTTAATTTTAATTTAATTTTAATTTTAATTTTAATTTTAATTTTAATTTTAATTTTAATTTTAATTTTAATTTTAATTTTAATTTTAATTTTAATTTTAATTTTAATTTTAATTTTAATTTTAATTTAATTTTAATTTTAATTTTAATTTTAATTTTAATTTTAATTTAATTTTAATTTTAATTTTAATTTTAATTTTAATTTTAATTTTAATTTTAATTTTAATTTAATTTTAATTTTAATTTTAATTTTAATTTTAATTTTAATTTTAATTTTAATTTTAATTTTATTTAATTTTAATTTTAATTTTAATTTTAATTTTAATTTTAATTTTAATTTTAATTTTAATTTTAATTTTAATTTTAATTTTAATTTTAATTTTAATTTTAATTTTAATTTTAATTTTAATTTTAATTTTAATTTTAATTTTAATTTTAATTTTAATTTTAATTTTAATTTTAATTTTAATTTTAATTTTAATTTTAATTTTAATTTTAATTTTAATTTTAATTTAATTTTAATTTTAATTTTAATTTTAATTTTAATTTTAATTTTAATTTTAATTTTAATTTTAATTTTAATTTTAATTTAATTTTAATTTTATTTTAATTTTAATTTTAATTTTAATTTTAATTTTAATTTAATTTTAATTTTAATTTTAATTTTAATTTTAATTTTAATTTTAATTTTAATTTTAATTTTAATTTTAATTTTAATTTTAATTTTAATTTTAATTTTAATTTTAATTTTAATTTTAATTTTAATTTTAATTTTAATTTTAATTTTAATTTTAATTTTAATTTTAATTTTAATTTTAATTTTAATTTTAATTTTAATTTTAATTTTAATTTTAATTTTAATTTTAATTTTAATTTTAATTTTAATTTTAATTTTAATTTTAATTTTAATTTTAATTTTAATTTTAATTTTAATTTTAATTTTTAATTTTAATTTTAATTTTAATTTTAATTTTAATTTTAATTTTAATTTAATTTTAATTTTAATTTTAATTTAATTTTAATTTTAATTTTAATTTTAATTTTAATTTTAATTTTAATTTTAATTTTAATTTTAATTTTAATTTTAATTTTAATTTTAATTTTAATTTTAATTTTAATTTTAATTTTAATTTTAATTTTAATTTTAATTTTAATTTTAATTTTAATTTTAATTTTAATTTTAATTTTAATTTTAATTTTAATTTTAATTTTATTTTAATTTTAATTTTAATTTTAATTTTAATTTTAATTTTAATTTTAATTTTAATTTTAATTTTAATTTTAATTTTAATTTTAATTTTAATTTTAATTTTAATTTTAATTTAATTTTAATTTTAATTTTAATTTTAATTTTAATTTTAATTTTAATTTTAATTTTAATTTTAATTTTAATTTTAATTTTAATTTTAATTTTAATTTTAATTTTAATTTTAATTTTAATTTTAATTTTAATTTTAATTTTAATTTAATTTTAATTTTAATTTTAATTTTAATTTTAATTTAATTTTAATTTTAATTTTAATTTTAATTTTAATTTTAATTTTAATTTTAATTTTAATTTTAATTTTAATTTTAATTTTAATTTTAATTTTAATTTTAATTTAATTTTAATTTTAATTTTAATTTTAATTTTAATTTTAATTTTAATTTTAATTTTAATTTTAATTTTAATTTTAATTTTAATTTTAATTTTAATTTTAATTTTAATTTTAATTTTAATTTTAATTTTAATTTTAATTTTAATTTTAATTTTAATTTTAATTTTATTTTAATTTTAATTTTAATTTTAATTTTAATTTTAATTTTAATTTTAATTTTAATTTTAATTTTAATTTTAATTTTAATTTTAATTTTAATTTTAATTTTAATTTTAATTTTAATTTTAATTTTAATTTTAATTTTAATTTTAATTTTAATTTTAATTTTAATTTTAATTTTAATTTTAATTTTAATTTTAATTTTAATTTTAATTTTAATTTTAATTTTAATTTTAATTTTAATTTTAATTTTAATTTTAATTTTAATTTTAATTTTAATTTTAATTTTAATTTTAATTTTAATTTTAATTTTAATTTTAATTTTAATTTTAATTTTAATTTTAATTTTAATTTTAATTTTAATTTTAATTTTAATTTTAATTTTAATTTTAATTTTAATTTTAATTTTAATTTTAATTTTAATTTTAATTTTAATTTTAATTTTAATTTTAATTTTAATTTTAATTTTAATTTTAATTTTAATTTTAATTTTAATTTTAATTTTAATTTTAATTTTAATTTTAATTTTAATTTTAATTTTAATTTTAATTTTAATTTTAATTTTAATTTTAATTTTAATTTTAATTTTAATTTTAATTTTAATTTTAATTTTAATTTTAATTTTAATTTTAATTTTAATTTTAATTTTAATTTTAATTTTAATTTTAATTTTAATTTTAATTTTGATTTTGATTTTGATTTTAATTTTAATTTTATTTTAATTTTGATTTTAATTTTAATTTTAATTTTAATTTTAATTTTAATTTTAATTTTAATTTTAATTTTAATTTTAATTTTAATTTTAATTTTAATTTTAATTTTAATTTTAATTTTAATTTTAATTTTAATTTTAATTTTAATTTTAATTTTAATTTTAATTTTAATTTTAATTTTAATTTTAATTTTAATTTTAATTTTAATTTTAATTTTAATTTTAATTTTAATTTTAATTTTAATTTTAATTTTAATTTTAATTTTAATTTTAATTTTAATTTTAATTTTAATTTTAATTTTAATTTTAATTTTAATTTTAATTTTAATTTTAATTTTAATTTTAATTTTAATTTTAATTTTAATTTTAATTTTAATTTTAATTTTAATTTTAATTTTAATTTTAATTTTAATTTTAATTTTAATTTTAATTTTAATTTTAATTTTAATTTTAATTTTAATTTTAATTTTAATTTTAATTTTAATTTTAATTTTAATTTTAATTTTAATTTTAATTTTAATTTTAATTTTAATTTTAATTTTAATTTTAATTTTAATTTTAATTTTAATTTTAATTTTAATTTTAATTTTAATTTTAATTTTAATTTTAATTTTAATTTTAATTTTAATTTTAATTTTAATTTTAATTTTAATTTTAATTTTAATTTTAATTTTAATTTTAATTTTAATTTTAATTTTAATTTTAATTTTAATTTTAATTTTAATTTTAATTTTAATTTTAATTTTAATTTTAATTTTAATTTTAATTTTAATTTTAATTTTAATTTTAATTTTAATTTTAATTTTAATTTTAATTTTAATTTTAATTTTAATTTTAATTTTAATTTTAATTTTAATTTTAATTTTAATTTTAATTTTAATTTTAATTTTAATTTTAATTTTAATTTTAATTTTAATTTTAATTTTAATTTTAATTTTAATTTTAATTTTAATTTTAATTTTAATTTTAATTTTAATTTTAATTTTAATTTTAATTTTAATTTTAATTTTAATTTTAATTTTAATTTTAATTTTAATTTTAATTTTAATTTTAATTTTAATTTTAATTTTAATTTTAATTTTAATTTTAATTTTAATTTTAATTTTAATTTTAATTTTAATTTTAATTTTAATTTTAATTTTAATTTTAATTTTAATTTTAATTTTAATTTTAATTTTAATTTTAATTTTAATTTTAATTTTAATTTTAATTTTAATTTTAATTTTAATTTTAATTTTAATTTTAATTTTAATTTTAATTTTAATTTTAATTTTAATTTTAATTTTAATTTTAATTTTAATTTTAATTTTAATTTTAATTTTAATTTTAATTTTAATTTTAATTTTAATTTTAATTTTAATTTTAATTTTAATTTTAATTTTAATTTTAATTTTAATTTTAATTTTAATTTTAATTTTAATTTTAATTTTAATTTTAATTTTAATTTTAATTTTAATTTTAATTTTAATTTTAATTTTAATTTTAATTTTAATTTTAATTTTAATTTTAATTTTAATTTTAATTTTAATTTTAATTTTAATTTTAATTTTAATTTTAATTTTAATTTTAATTTTAATTTTAATTTTAATTTTAATTTTAATTTTAATTTTAATTTTAATTTTAATTTTAATTTTAATTTTAATTTTAATTTTAATTTTAATTTTAATTTTAATTTTAATTTTAATTTTAATTTTAATTTTAATTTTAATTTTAATTTTAATTTTAATTTTAATTTTAATTTTAATTTTAATTTTAATTTTAATTTTAATTTTAATTTTAATTTTAATTTTAATTTTAATTTTAATTTTAATTTTAATTTTAATTTTAATTTTAATTTTAATTTTAATTTTAATTTTAATTTTAATTTTAATTTTAATTTTAATTTTAATTTTAATTTTAATTTTAATTTTAATTTTAATTTTAATTTTAATTTTAATTTTAATTTTAATTTTAATTTTAATTTTAATTTTAATTTTAATTTTAATTTTAATTTTAATTTTAATTTTAATTTTAATTTTAATTTTAATTTTAATTTTAATTTTAATTTTAATTTTAATTTTAATTTTAATTTTAATTTTAATTTTAATTTTAATTTTAATTTTAATTTTAATTTTAATTTTAATTTTAATTTTAATTTTAATTTTAATTTTAATTTTAATTTTAATTTTAATTTTAATTTTAATTTTAATTTTAATTTTAATTTTAATTTTAATTTTAATTTTAATTTTAATTTTAATTTTAATTTTAATTTTAATTTTAATTTTAATTTTAATTTTAATTTTAATTTTAATTTTAATTTTAATTTTAATTTTAATTTTAATTTTAATTTTAATTTTAATTTTAATTTTAATTTTAATTTTAATTTTAATTTTAATTTTAATTTTAATTTTAATTTTAATTTTAATTTTAATTTTAATTTTAATTTTAATTTTAATTTTAATTTTAATTTTAATTTTAATTTTAATTTTAATTTTAATTTTAATTTTAATTTTAATTTTAATTTTAATTTTAATTTTAATTTTAATTTTAATTTTAATTTTAATTTTAATTTTAATTTTAATTTTAATTTTAATTTTAATTTTAATTTTAATTTTAATTTTAATTTTAATTTTAATTTTAATTTTAATTTTAATTTTAATTTTAATTTTAATTTTAATTTTAATTTTAATTTTAATTTTAATTTTAATTTTAATTTTAATTTTAATTTTAATTTTAATTTTAATTTTAATTTTAATTTTAATTTTAATTTTAATTTTAATTTTAATTTTAATTTTAATTTTAATTTTAATTTTAATTTTAATTTTAATTTTAATTTTAATTTTAATTTTAATTTTAATTTTAATTTTAATTTTAATTTTAATTTTAATTTTAATTTTAATTTTAATTTTAATTTTAATTTTAATTTTAATTTTAATTTTAATTTTAATTTTAATTTTAATTTTAATTTTAATTTTAATTTTAATTTTAATTTTAATTTTAATTTTAATTTTAATTTTAATTTTAATTTTAATTTTAATTTTAATTTTAATTTTAATTTTAATTTTAATTTTAATTTTAATTTTAATTTTAATTTTAATTTTAATTTTAATTTTAATTTTAATTTTAATTTTAATTTTAATTTTAATTTTAATTTTAATTTTAATTTTAATTTTAATTTTAATTTTAATTTTAATTTTAATTTTAATTTTAATTTTAATTTTAATTTTAATTTTAATTTTAATTTTAATTTTAATTTTAATTTTAATTTTAATTTTAATTTTAATTTTAATTTTAATTTTAATTTTAATTTTAATTTTAATTTTAATTTTAATTTTAATTTTAATTTTAATTTTAATTTTAATTTTAATTTTAATTTTAATTTTAATTTTAATTTTAATTTTAATTTTAATTTTAATTTTAATTTTAATTTTAATTTTAATTTTAATTTTAATTTTAATTTTAATTTTAATTTTAATTTTAATTTTAATTTTAATTTTAATTTTAATTTTAATTTTAATTTTAATTTTAATTTTAATTTTAATTTTAATTTTAATTTTAATTTTAATTTTAATTTTAATTTTAATTTTAATTTTAATTTTAATTTTAATTTTAATTTTAATTTTAATTTTAATTTTAATTTTAATTTTAATTTTAATTTTAATTTTAATTTTAATTTTAATTTTAATTTTAATTTTGATTTTGATTTTGATTTTGATTTTAATTTTGATTTTGATTTTGATTTTGATTTTGATTTTGATTTTGATTTTGATTTTGATTTTGATTTTGATTTTGATTTTGATTTTGATTTTGATTTTGATTTTAATTTTAATTTTAATTTTAATTTTAATTTTAATTTTAATTTTAATTTTAATTTTAATTTTAATTTTAATTTTAATTTTAATTTTAATTTTAATTTTAATTTTAATTTTAATTTTAATTTTAATTTTAATTTTAATTTTAATTTTAATTTTAATTTTAATTTTAATTTTAATTTTAATTTTAATTTTAATTTTAATTTTAATTTTAATTTTAATTTTAATTTTAATTTTAATTTTAATTTTAATTTTAATTTTAATTTTAATTTTAATTTTAATTTTAATTTTAATTTTAATTTTAATTTTAATTTTAATTTTAATTTTAATTTTAATTTTAATTTTAATTTTAATTTTAATTTTAATTTTAATTTTAATTTTAATTTTAATTTTAATTTTAATTTTAATTTTAATTTTAATTTTAATTTTAATTTTAATTTTAATTTTAATTTTAATTTTAATTTTAATTTTAATTTTAATTTTAATTTTAATTTTAATTTTAATTTTAATTTTAATTTTAATTTTAATTTTAATTTTAATTTTAATTTTAATTTTAATTTTAATTTTAATTTTAATTTTAATTTTAATTTTAATTTTAATTTTAATTTTAATTTTAATTTTAATTTTAATTTTAATTTTAATTTTAATTTTAATTTTAATTTTAATTTTAATTTTAATTTTAATTTTAATTTTAATTTTAATTTTAATTTTAATTTTAATTTTAATTTTAATTTTAATTTTAATTTTAATTTTAATTTTAATTTTAATTTTAATTTTAATTTTAATTTTAATTTTAATTTTAATTTTAATTTTAATTTTAATTTTAATTTTAATTTTAATTTTAATTTTAATTTTAATTTTAATTTTAATTTTAATTTTAATTTTAATTTTAATTTTAATTTTAATTTTAATTTTAATTTTAATTTTAATTTTAATTTTAATTTTAATTTTAATTTTAATTTTAATTTTGATTTTGATTTTGATTTTGATTTTGATTTTGATTTTGATTTTGATTTTGATTTTGATTTTGATTTTGATTTTGATTTTGATTTTGATTTTGATTTTGATTTTGATTTTGATTTTAATTTCGCATATAAGGTCCTGTCGAGCGTTTTATGTGAAAGATTGAAGCCCATTGTAAACAAACTGATCGGACCTTATCAGTGTGGCTTCAGACATGGAAAGTCCACCATTGACCAGATTTTCACGCTACGACAAATATTGGAGAAGACTCAAGAAAAACAAGTCGACACCCACCATCTTTTTGTCGACTACAAAGCCGCCTTCGACAGCCCAATAAGGAAGCAACTGTACTCCACCATGTCTGAATTTGGTATTCCTGCAAAACTAATACGACTTTGCAGGATAACACTGAGCAACACCAGCAGCGCAGTTAAAATCGGTTAGGACCTCTCCCCACAATTTATTACCAAACGAGGTTTCAGGCAAGGTGATTCCTTATCGTGCGACTTTTTCAACCTAATGATGGAAAAGATCATCCGAGCTGCTGATCTGAGACGTAGTGGCACAGTATTCTACAAGAGTATTATGCTGCTTGCGTATGCTGATGACATAGATATCATTGGCCATAATACGCGCGAAGTCAGTGCAGCATTTTTCAGATTAGAAAGAGAGTCAAGTCGAATGGGTCTGTCAGTGAATGCAGATAAGACGAAATACTTAGTGTCAACAAACAAACAGTCCCAGCGTCTTGGAACCCACGTTACCGTTGACAATACCTCCTTCGAGGTTGTGAGGAACTTCGTTTATCTGGGATCCAGCATTAATTCAACCAACGACATCAGCATTGAGATGAAACGAAGAATAACTCTTGCCAACATGTGTTACTTTGGGCTCAGTAGGCAATTGAGAAGCAGAGCCCTCTCTCGACGAACGAAAATCATGCTCTATAAATCGCTCATCATGCCCGTCCTACTTTATGCATCATAAACCTGGACGCTGAGCAGTTTAGATGAAAAGACTTTAGGAGCATTCGAGAGAAAGATTCTTCGTAAGATCTACGGACCAATCTGCGTCAATGGCGAGTACCGAATACGGTGGAATGATGAACTGTATGAGCTGTACGCTGACATCGACATAGTCAAGCGCATTAAAATCGAGCGGCTTCGCTGGCTTGGTCATGTTCAGCGCATGAAAGACGATGCTCCAGTGAAGAAAACATTCGATTCGGTACCCAGCGGCGGTCAACGCAGAAGAGGACGACCGCATCTTCGTTGGAAAGACCAAGTAGGGGACAACCTGATGAAGCTTGGAATTTCCAACTGGAGCCAGCAAGCGAAAGACAGAAATGGCTGGCGCAAATTCTTAGATGAGGCCAAGACCGACATACGGTTGTAGCGCCAACTAAGTAAGTAAGTAAGTATCCCACGGTAGTTGGCACAGATAGTGGGATCGCTTTTCTTGTGAATTGGGCAGAGCACATTGAGATTTCAATCGTTCGGAATGCACTCTTCCGACCATATTCTGCATAGAAGTTCGTGAATGCATTTAAGTAGAGCTTCGCCTCCGTTCTTAAACAGCTCAGCAGGTAAGCCATCAGCTCCCGCGGCTTTGTTATTTTTAAGCCGAGCTATAGCTGTCAGAACTTCATCATAGCTGTCATCCGAAATTGGGGTTTCCGGAATATCATCTCTATTGGCGGGATTGTTGTCATCGTCGCCATTTAGAAGCTTAGAGAAGTGTTCCCTCCATAACGTCAGTGTACTCTGGACATCTGTCACTAGATTCCCGTTTTCATCCTTGCAGGAAGAGGCCCCGACTTTAAAACCATCGACAAGACGTCTTATTTTTTCGAAAAATTTTCGGGCCTCATTCCTGTCATCTCAATCTTTTCCTACTCGCGCTTATCTGCCTCTCTTTTTTTCCGCCTGAAAATATGTCTCTCTTCCCTCCTCTTTTCTTTGTATCGCTCCTTAGCAGCGCGCGCTACAACCGACTGCAGGGTGGCTTTGTTGGCGGCGTCTTTCTCTGCAGTGACGTCACGACACTCCTGGTCGTACCACTGGTTTCGGCGAGGACGGTGGTAGCCAATCACCTCTTCAGCAGCCGCACGCATGGAGTTGGAAATGTGTGTTCACTGCGCGCATATATCATCGATTGGAGGAGTGCTTTGAAGCAGGAGTGAGTGGGGAAAGCATCGGCTGTCTGTTTCGATTGCAGCTTGTCGACGTCTAGCTTTCTCTGTGTAGGGTTGCGTGTATTCTTAGCTGCTCACAGACGTGTACGGATCTTGGTTGCAACAAGATAGTGATCCAAGTCAATGTTTGCACCACGGATCGTGCGTACATCCAAAACACTGGAAGAGTGCCTTCCGTCGATCAAAACGTGATCAATTCGATTTTTGGTTTTTTGATCAGGGGACACCCAGGTGGCTTTATGAATATTGAGATGCTTGAATATAGTGCTACTTACGATCATGTTTCGTGCTGCGGCGAAATCAATCAGCCTCAATCCGTTATCGGAGGTGTTGTCGTGGAGGCTGAACTTTCCGACTGTTGGACTAAATATATTTTCTATGCCCACCTTAGCGTTGAAGTCACCAAGCACAATTTTTACGTCGTGACGGGGGCAGAGCTCGTAAGCATTTTCAAGGCGCTCGTAGAAAATTTCCTTGATCTCATAGTCCTTGACTTCTGTCGGAGCGTGCACACATATTAGGCTTATATTAAAAAATTGTACCCTTGATGCGGATTATGGCAAGTCGCTCGTTCACAGGTGTGAATCGCAGGACGTGGTGCCTAGTCTCTTGCCAACTACAAATCCGCTTCCAAACTCGTGCCTCTCCGCACGATTATGAAAGTGATTATAAAGATATATTATAATAAAAAAAAAATTTGTTCATAAATTTTTGATTATATTTTAAAATGTTGCTCAATAAGACCCTTTCAAAGAAAGAGCCTGGACGCTGTTGTTGATTTTTACTATTCTATTTATCTTAAAAATTTAAGAGTTTAAAACATTGAGTTTAGCTATGGCCGGGACTAGAAAAAAGACTGAAAATTGGCAGAATGACGCGCTTTTGAAATTTAAGTTAAAAGTTTTTTCCGGTCATTCAGTGTAAAATACACGATTTTTGGAAAATTTGATATTCACTGATGTGAATAACATATTAAAATTTCAGATGATTCGGCTGAATAGTTTTTGTTTTTGCTACAACACATTGCCGAAAAATGTAGTTTTTAGATAAATTAATGTAAAGAGAGTCTTCGGGTAGCGAACGATAGTGGATAGATTGGCGAAACAAAAAATACAAATGGGTTAGAGTAGGTGAGTAACAAATTGTATTTTATTGATACCTTCGGATTACAATTGTTTCCTTACGAAACGTTTTCGTGGTTATTATTAATGTTGTTAATTGTGTTGACTGCTGTGTTGTGCTCTTTGTCATGGTGACGTCTTTATGTTCAATATAGGTGGGTGGTAGCGTAGTTGGCCTTCCATTCACTTCCTTCTGGTGGTGTTTAGTGTAGCTGGTGTTATTTTGTGATGTTCAATTTGTATAATAGATGTTGTATTTTAATATGTATAATTTGATGTATTTCCGTTAGTTGTTTCTTCTTGAAGGTGGATTGTTTGTTGTTTCGATAGGTGGTTCGAGAACGATGTTCTTCTCTTCAACTTGCTGGAACGACGAATAAAGTTACGCCGCTGGCACAACGTTGCTGATGCCGAACGAAAACGTCAGCGATCGTGCCCTAAGCAGCGAGTAAGGCGAGCGGACGTGTTTAAAATACACTTTGCTCACGTTTGGTGGAAACAGAGAGTGAGTATGGATTTTAGTGCTTAGCGCTCGATACCTGCTAAAACTACACTAGAACCCGAGATAAAGTCAGTATGCTTACAAAAATTAAACAGCATATTCTCGAAAAAATATACTATTAAAACATAAATAAAAAGATTTAATAAAAATTCATTCAATACTTTAGTCTGTTATATTTTGTGTTTTTTTTATATAAATTATGTTAATTTCATTTATTTTATTTTTATTATATATAATTTACACAAAAGAATAATATACAAAACAGGGCTGTAAAATTGCGATTACGATTAGTTGTCAATTATTTTAATAATTTATTTCAAAAGGAATTATAATCACATGCTCCTTGAGGGAGATATTTCTGATTAGTAATTGATTACGATTACAAATAATCAAAAAAATTATTACGATTACTTAAAATTACGAAAATAATCAAAAAGAATCAAAATTAATAAAGAAAAATAATATGACTACTTTTAGAAATTATTGTTGATTCTTTTTGATTATTCTTCAAATTTTATTTAATTTATTCATAAATAAATATAGATGTATATATAATTATTAAAAAATATTTTTAAGAAACAAGAAAGAAGAAACAAAGTGCCGATTCGGTGAACGATTTGACATTAGGGGTGTTCACATTGATCAAATCACTCATCAAATGATTTGACCAATACAAATATGTATGGATTTGATGGCGATTTGACGAGTCTGAATACTCATCAAATCGTTCGTCAAATCATTTGATGAAAATCAAAATATTTTGATTTTTCTGCTGATTTGACGAACGCTTTGACCAGTGTTTACACTCGTCAAATTGTGTAGAACGATTTTGTCAGTTCAAAAAAGTTTTCAAATTTAGCACATCGCACAGTGTGACGAGCCCATATAGCGAGTGGCCAAAAATAGAAAGAGTTGCTCAAGAATCATGAAATTTTTTAAAATTAGTTTTGTGGTAGAGGAACTATTCTTACAAAATTTCGTTCGAATTGAATGAATACCGCGCCCACCTCCCATATAACAAAAATCAGTAATCTGGAATAGCTCCCCAAAAAATTATCCTAGATCAGTGAAAGTTCTTGTAGATCAGTAAAATTTCTTGTATATAGTTCTTTTGCAGCTGTAAAAAGTTAATTTGAAAATAAACCAAATCGGCTGACTAACACGCCCACCTCCTATATAACCGAAATCAGTAATCTGGTATAAATACTCAAAAACATATCCCAGATCATTAAAAATTGCTACACATTGTTCTTTCGTAATTATAAATAGCTTCAGAGAAAATGAATCAAATCAATGGACTATCATGCCCAATTTACATATAACTGAAATCAGTAATCTGGCAAAGTACCCCAAAAAATAATCCTACATCTGTAAAATTTTACATCTGTAAGATCTGCAAAATATTAAGGCTAAGTTTTTGTGTTAAGTGTTTTATTTGAAAGTTTTATTAAAAAAATTATTTTGTTTTTTATTTGAAAGCTTGTGAAAATTGGTTTTTTTTCATATAAAATTGCTTATTTTCGCCAAAACATGCTACACAAAAGTGGGCGTAAAGTTGTTATAATTGAGTTTTGGCGAACAAATTTTGGGAACATGTTAAGAAAGTATTGATAATAGATATTTTAAAATATAAAAAAAAACAAAAATGCTGTCTTTCTTATTTTACGTTTTGAACTTTGTGAAAATTTTGTTATTTTTTCATATAAAATTGCTCATTTTAGACAAAACATGCTCCACAAAAGTTTTTATATATATTTTAAATTTTTTATTTTTTCATACAAAATTACCCATTTTGTTCAAAACATGCTCCAGAAAAATAGGCATAAAGTCGTTATTTTTGAGCTTCGGCAAACCTTATTTCGGAAATATGTTGAGAGTCTTAAAACTATATTAAAATTAAAAAAAAAACAAAAATGCTGTTTTCGTTTTTTTTTTAGATTTCTAAGACCTATCTTGAATTGTACAAAATTTCTTTGTATGTTTGCTTTTAATTAATTTTTTTTTTATTAAAATATATAAAATTAATATAAGTAAATTTTTTTGCATACTTTTATTACTAAAATTTACGTCTTATTAAAAAAACATACAGTGTCAAACTCTAAATAATTCATCATATTTTCAATTGAACTTTGGAAGAGTGACATTCCCGTAACTGAAAATGTATCGCAAAGTCCTTTTACAGTCGAAATATTAATACTCTAAGCTATGATTCTGCATATTTAGAAATAGTAATTAATGAGTTTTTTTCATATGTTATTTTTGGCTGCACTGTGAATCGCGGAAAAACAAGGAACGGAAGAAAATAATAATAAATAACTGTGGCAAATAATTTATAATAAATTATAAAATAATTTTTTCTTCCAATACGATTTTAATAACAAGTGCTACTAAAAATTTTCTGTCATCGCGATGTGCTTACTTCGCTATTCAAGACCAAATTAAATTTGACCAAAAATTTTATGAGTATGAACACTTTTGCGTTCAAACGATTTTATGAGCGATTTGAAGAGTGAACAGGGCCAAGGTTGAATATACCTTGGAGCAGGGCTAACCAGGCAGTTAGTTACACGTTCAAGTTTGTCGCAACCCTGCAGCGTTAAGAACTAGTAAAAAACAAATGAATTCACTAGTACTCAGACATGATTCAATCAGAATAAGGTTAAGTATATATTTGACATATCCTTATTTTATGTAAACAAACACATATTCTCTCTCTGAAATTACTGACAAACGGGGTTGTGTAGTCTTCTCAAAAAAAGTATAATTTCAGTGTTTTGGTGCGTCTTTTTTTTAAAAAAAAGTAGTTATTTTTTTAAAAATACTGCTTTTTTCATTACACTTAAGGGAGATTTTAGGCAAAATCGGTTAAAATGAAGGTAGTTTTGGAAGGTGTTTTTTAAGAAAGCATAATATATATTCGAAAAACTTTTTTTGCGTGCTAATTTTACATCATCAGTAACAATATTTTCTAACATACATATATTCTGTATATATGAAGATGGCGCTGAAGTTTGTGTGCTTAAAAAATGGTGTAAGTCGACCCACATCATAGCACAACTCAAAATCGTTTTTAAACAAACAAAAAATGCACTTGAAAATAGATTTTTGAATGCACATCTTTTACCAAAATGGATAGAAAATTAAAAAAATTATGGAGCGACGAAAAAGTAGTAAAATTTATATTATTTTTAATAGTACTTGTTGATTCCGCGGGCTGGGAGGCCAAATAAAAACGTTTCTATGTTTTCTACTTGAATACGTTTTATTTCCTATATTTCAAGATATTACAAATTAACATTAAATTAAATCTTAGGAACTGTAATATATAAGGCTTACACTTTTGTGTGACTCCCTCGACTTGCAACCCGCTCTTCAATTAGATTTGGAATGATTTTATGAAATATAACTTATTTTAATCATGGTCGCCTCGAATGAGCGAACAAAAGAAATAAGCAAAAACTGTCAACTTTTCTCAACCAGGGTTGCCGTGCGAGATTGCAATTCGAGGGATGCACACTCACAGTGAAGTTAAGTATTAAATCTTTTCAACACCCCGGACCCCGTGAATCTAAGCCCTTGGATTCACTAACATCTAACTTTGCAATTAAACACGCTGGTCGTTTTAGAATTCCTGCCTTGGTGGTTACTTCAGCAGCTCTTACTTGTGAGTCCTTCCCTGGAAACACCTTAGTGATTCTGCCCATTTGCCATTTGGAACGATGCACGCTGCTGTCACAAATGAGCACGATATCATCTAACGCAAGAGGCCTTACAACTTCGCACCATTTGGTCCTTCTGCAAAAGTCTGGAAGATATTCAGACACCCATTTTTTCCAGAAGCTTTGCTGCAACTGCTGCACCTTTCGCCACTGCTTTCTGGTCGCTCGGAGCTTTTCTTCATCGGGGTGAGGTGTCTGTACGGAGTTTGCTGTACCTATAAGAAAGTGATTGGGGGTAAGGGGTTCATCGGTTGGCGTGTCTAGCGGTATATGAGTCAGTGGTCTTGAATTAACAATATTCTCAGCCTCGCACATTAAACTGAAAAGTGCATGTTCCTGTAGATTTACGCTATATAACGCGTGTCCCATCGCTCTCTTCACGCTTCTCACTAGGCGTTCCCAGCAGCCACCAGCATGCGGGTTCAAAGGACAATTAAACAACCATTCTACCTTCTGATTAGTAAGAGCATTCGCAATCTTACCGTTTTGAAAATCGTTGAATTGACGTTCTAATTCGTTGGCGGCACCCACAAAATTCGAACCATTGTCAGATCGAATGCGCACTGGTGTTCCTCTTCTGTTAATAAAATTCCGTATGCACATTAGGCATGTATCAGTGGTAAGATCACGAGCTATCTCTAGATGTACCGCGCGAATAGTGAGACAAGTGAAGAGGGCAATCCATCGCTTTTCAGTGCGCCTACCGATGACTATCTGGAACGGTCCCATAAAATCAATGCCTACGTATGAGAACGGTCTGACAAAGGGCGTTGTTCTATCTCGCGGGAGTTGTCCCATCTGAGGCATTACCGGTGCTGCTGACGCATTTTTGCACTTCTGACATCGAGCAGCTGCTCTACGTACTTCGGCTCTAAGATGAGGAACCCAATATCTTCTACGAACTTCAGCCAGGATCGTGTCGTGGTTTTGATGCTTCCATAAAGAGTGATAAAAGTCAACTATCAGATTGGTAGCGTGATGCTTTTGTCTCATGATAATCGGCCTTCTCGTATAATGTGGTACTGCTGTTGCTCCGTCTATCCTACCGCCTACTCGAACAACTCCTCGACTATCTAAATAAGGTGTCAATGTCCTTATCTTACTACTTCTGTCAATCTCTTGTTCGGTTCTAAGCGCCTCATACTCATCAGCATAGACAGACGCTTGCACGCTCTTGCAGATCATTGTTTCGGATCTTTCGAGCTCTGACACTCTTAGGCAACCACTCATTTTGTTCCCTTTATCTCGTCGACAATTGTTATAGAATCGGCCAATCCATGCAAAAACTCGAGTCATGCGCAGAAAGCATGAAAACTTCATGAAGATGTCGCAGCTATTACTTATAACCATACAGGTGAACTTAGCGCGTAGCTCCTCCAATGTATCCAATGGCGGACGTGCACTCGGCCATTCGGATTCAGGCTTCATTAGGAATTTTGGTCCTGTCACCCAAAAAGATTGTCTTTTTCCATCTTTCTTACACGTCCCGAAGTCAGCTGCATTCAAAGCACTTGGCAGCCATTGCCATTCTGCTATTTCGCTGCCTTCTAAGATTTCATTTATTCGGTGCGCAACGTAGGGTTTGTATCGGCGATGATCGGAGTGTATCCACGCGAGGACGGTTCTGGAGTCACTCCACATACACGTTCGGCTGGGCTTGAAATCGTGATGGCTGAGGATTGGCTTCCGAAGACGTGTGGCTAAAACTGCTGCCTGAAGTTCTAGGCGAGGAATCGATGTTAACTTCATCGGAGCGCATTTCGTTTTACCGCATACAAACGCGAGCTTCATGCTGGCTCCATCTGGAATTCTCCAGTAACCAACTGCCGCATAAGCTTCTTCGCTACCGTCCGCGAAAACGTGCAGTTCCATTGATGACCTTGAAAATTCTTTGCCATAACAGCGTGGAACACTGATGTCAGCTATTTGCTTAAGCATACCGAGCCATCCAGACGTCATGATCTTCTTCAGGGATAGCCTGGTCCCAATCAGTACCCTTGCGCCAGATGGATTGCAGCAAAAGCTTTGCCACCAGCATGTATTCCGCCGCCATACCAAATGGATCGAATACAGACATGGTTACTCGTAGCACTTCTCGCTTTGTCGGCCTGCGCTTATCATTAACGATCGCTGGATCCACTTTGCGAAATGATAGTACAAATTTTAATGCGTCTTGTTGAATGTCCCACTGCATTCCAAGCACCTTCTGAAATTCAGCATCTTCGCCTCTTTCTAAGTTAAAAGTAGTTGCTGCTGCCACCTCCGAATTAAATGTACTGTTTATCAGTGCTGAGTTTGAAATAATTTTCTTCAAATCGAATCCGCCTTGCTCGTGAATCCAAATGACCTCTTTTGTAATTCGAGCCGCTTCATCTTCGTTCTCGAAACAGTGGACGAAGTCATCGACATAATGATTATTGATGATTGCCTCAGCTGCTTCTGGATATCGCTCACGAAACTCTTGGCTATTCACGTTTTTGATATATTGCGCCGAGCAAGGAGAACATGTTGCTCCGAAAGTCATCACCATCATTTCATATTCTTCCACAGGGTTCTCTCGATCATCCCTCCAAAGAAAACGTTGTGCTGCCCTATCCTCCTTTCGTATTAAAACCTGATGGAACATTTCCACAATATCAGCACACACGCCGACGACTCTTTGCCTGAACTTTAAGAGAATATTTAATAATGGTGGACTCTGCTCCGATCCGCTAAGCAAAACTGAGTTTACCGACACGCCATCAACCTTGGCTGCAGCATCGAAAACTAACCGAAGTTTTCCTGGTTTGCTTGGATTATAAACACCGAAATGTGCTAGATACCAAGTGCGTGGTCCTCTTTCCAGCTGATCAGTCTCACTTAATTTTCTAGAGTAGCCCTTTCTTTCGTAATCAAGCATAACACGAGCGTATTGTTTAAAAAAGTTATCATCCCGCTGAAATTTTGCTTCTAGGCTTAGAAATCTCATCATCGCCATCTTACGACTAGAAGGTAGAATTAAGCTATCACGTGACCACAACAATCCTGTCTCAAACCTCACACCCCGGCGTATAGTTGTTTCCTCTAGCAACAGGTTAGCTCGTACCGTTTCAGCTGCCTCCACGGGATCCGCTTGACGCACAACTAGCTCATCGTCGACCATTCGTTTAACTTGCATTTCCAGTCTTGTTAAATCATCTCTACTATCGCCTTGCGCGAAGAAAACGCCATGATTTTTGACTGCAGTATCACCTTCATCGTTTCCATAAACAACCCAGCCAAGTTTCGTCAGAACCACAGCCGGTCCCTTCCGTAGCTGAGAATGCTATCTTCTTCAAATGTCGGTATTTCCAATGCAAGTCGGCAAGGTTTATTGTTTGCTTTGGTAGCTGAAGATTTCGCACTGTCCGAACACCCTTAAGATCAAAAATCTTTGCATTGTTACCAACACCGGAAATTGCCATATCGTGGCGACTGGTGGGCTCCGTGACCGTGTTGTTTCCGAACCACTGCAGAGTCAAATTTTCCATTGGGCCTTTTAGACCAAGCTTCTCTGCAAGGCTGCGGCTGTAAAAACTTAGCGCGCCTGTCTTCTCTGGTGCGTATCTCACGACGTTGATCTGGGGCACTTACACAAGCAACGTTCACCATACTGGCCAGCTCTTGCAACCAGTCTCTAAAATGCCTTACTGTTGTTCTAGAACCCAACGTAATGGCACGCCGTGCCCAATCCAAACGACGCTGCACTGGTAGCTTCATTAATAACTCATTCATTAATGCTGGGTTGGAGAGATGATGGTCACAATCAGCAGCTTCCAAAAATGATGTTAAGTTATGTACCTTCGTCGCGAAAGGCACAAGCAGATCGATGCGTTCTTCTTGAATGCTTGGAAAATTACGAACCTTCGTTATTTGGCTTTTCACTAGCTGTTCAGGCCTTCCAAATCGCGTTTGCAACGTCTCGATGACTCTAGGCACATTGTTGCTATGTATCAGCAAGCACTCAACTTCTTCACGTGCCTTGCCTTGGATAGCTTTTTGTAGCCGCAGCATGTTTTGCCTATGATTGTAGCCATATTCGTCCGTTGTCATCATGAATGCCTCCTTGAACATCGGCCAATCTTCAGGCTGTCCATCGAACACGGGCAAATCGTACAAGGTGCGCGTCTGTTCGGTTCTTGCTGTTGATAGCGTACGATTCAAGTTCTCTACCGCTACCGAGATTGCATTGCCAACCTCTGCCTCACAACCATTCGTGACTGTTCCTCTTAATTCTGCATCTAATATCCGTGGAGATCGATCTTCAATGGTTTGGTTGCGTCTGGCGACTTCCGCACGTAATGCCTGAATTTCTTTCATCATCTCACCTAACCTCAATTCAATCGATTCCGCCCTTGCAGTTGAAGCTACGGGCTGACGGATCGTTTCGTTCAGCTCTTCGGCACTGTCGTGATCTTCGGGTGCATTGGCAGCCGAATCGGACCTCGTGGTAGGCATTTTGTAAGATGGCGGTTTGTAATGGAGAACAGCGTTTTTTTGCAAGTAAAATATATCTAATTTTTCATACGACCTTTCCTAATACCGTAACGACTCACACCAAACCAATCTTTTTCTACCCGTATCAACTTTTAAAGGCACTCACCTGATCACCCGACAAGTCGACGATTAGCAGACTTCTTAGCTTGAACTCGGTGTCGTCTTGTTAGCGCTTCTCCTCACCTGGTGCATGGAGTCTTCACCTTTTTATCCTGTAACTCGAGTATAAATGGTGCTCCGCTGTCCTTTGTCCAGACCCAACCAACAGCGCTTTAACCAACAGCGTTCTTACCAGCAGTGAAATATTTGCTTGTTCAACTTCAGTGCTGTATTGTTTCAATTAAAAAATTATCCTCTTGTGAATGCGTTTGTTCGGTTGCCGGCAAGTCTCTTGCCAGGCCCCTTGGTGGCAAAAGTGAAATAAAAATTTGTTGATTCCGCGGGCTGGGAGGCCAAATAAAAACGTTTCTATGTTTTCTACTTGAATACGTTTTATTTCCTATATTTCAAGATATTACAAATTAACATTAAATTAAATCTTAGGAACTGTAATATATAAGGCTTACACTTTTGTGTGACTCCCTCGACTTGCAACCCGCTCTTCAATTAGATTTGGAATGATTTTATGAAATATAACTTATTTTAATCATGGTCGCCTCGAATGAGCGAATAAAAGAAATAAGCAAAAACTGTCAACTTTTCTCAACCAGGGTTGCCGTGCGAGATTGCAATTCGAGGGATGCACACTCACAGTGAAGTTAAGTATTAAATCTTTTCAACAGTACTGTTGCGTGTAAAAATTAAAAAAATTTGCAAAAACGCTTATTTTGGTAAAAGTTGTGTAGAATTATATTACAAACAGATTAAGTGGCCCGTTTAAAAAACTATGTTTCAACAAAAACGCGTTTAAAGTTACTCTGATTAGTTAAAAGTACTCTGGCGCACCGGGTTTTCAACACTGTAGAATCTGAATTATTAGCGGGTTTGATTGATTTTGAATTGTTTGCCAAAATCATCTTTTAATATTTTGAAGATTTAAAAGCAGCGTTTATGGCAGGCAATCTTAATTTTTATTAGCGAGATTTAAGTAAGGAATCCTATTCGATGTGTAAATACGACAAATAATAGATAATAGTGTTTTTATATTAAAACTAAATGTATGAAGAAGTAAGTCTTAATTTAATTGAAATTTATATTTAAATAACTATATTCATACTGTTTGTAACAAAGAACTACAATAAGTTTGAATTGCATAAATTGTGTAATAAAAACCATGTTTTCAGTACATTCTTTAATTTAAAGCTTAAAGTTTTGGAAATATTCTAATGCAAGGACTATTCATTTTCTGTGTACTGTGTAGTGCACATATTACTTTTATTCTTTTTGTACTGTTTTACAACAATAACGTGGCAATTATATTTTTTAAAACTCGTAATCTAATTTTGAGTCAAAACAAATAAGTTATAGAAAATATAGTATTAAACGTAGTAGTCAAATATCCAAATGTACTTTTGGATATTTCGTACAATGAAAAAGTTTAATATTCATGCAACCTAGTGCTTATTCTGATATAAAAAATTGCTCTTTTGCTTTCCTCGCATTATTAGGGTATCTAAGTTCATTCTTGTGAGTAAACGTCAAATGGCTGCATAACCTATATGATTGAATCATGTACTCAAAAGACAGCTACTAGTTCAATTTCGTTTATTATAAAGTTTCAATTATAACACATATGTAGTTTTAAAGTTTTATCAAAAGCAAAAATTGGATGCAACAACACGCGTGCACGATTCTCTTTATTTAACTCTACTTTCGTTTCGTCGCGTCGCTGGTCATCTGTTTCAGTGTTGTACTTTTTTATCAAATCAGAAGTGTTGTCCACTACGCGTCCGTTTGTCGCCTTGTGGAAATTTGTCGTCTGGGCTAAATCCCACATTCGGCCGTCCTGAATTTAAATTCGTCCCGAATTTCTGGCCCCATGGCTTCATAAACTCAGCTACACTGCTAATCGTATTTGGTCCTTCATGCTCGCCTAATTTATCTACCTTGTATCTGCCGTGGTTCAAAACAGCGGTAGCTACGTACGGTCGATATTTGGGCCTAAGCTTTAACCTTGTGCCAAATTGTGTTCTCTTAATAGCAACTAAGTCATCTACTTTGTATATAGTTTCATTCTGTCTTTTACTGTTAAATGTCTTACAATTCTCCTTTTGGATCTTCTGAATATTTCTTTGCGCGTCTCTGCACACCTCATCTCTATATGCGTATAATTCATTAATGTCATCTTCAGTCAAAATTTCGCGTATGTCAGGATAATCAACTACTCGCATGTCCAAACCGGTGAGAATTTTGAAAGGTGCTGCTTTCGTACTTCTCGGAGCAGTATTGTTAATGATGTGCTGCACCCTAGGAATATGACGATACCAGTGGGCAGGACTTTGATGACACATTTTCTAGAGCATTGGAATTGCTATCTTGTGCATGCTTTCAACCTGACCGTTATCTCGTGGTAACCCAGTCGTAATAAGTAGGTGCTGGATTCTCTCTCTTTCGCAGTACTCTCTGAAACCGCTCGACGTAAATGCCGTTTCTCTATCTGATACTATTCGCTTGGGATTCCCAAAAGTAGCGGATTGCCTCTCTAACCTATTTATTACTTCTTCTGTTCCGGTGGATTTCGTAGGATATAACCAAACGAACTTTAAAAACTCATCTACAACTACAAAAATATGGTTGTACTTCTTATGTGTATCCTTAAGTGGACCAACGTGATCCACGTGCTATGTCCCGAACGGCTCACTAGCTTTGTCGATGGAACACAACATGCCCTCTTTTTTGCCTAATTTAGCTTCAGTGATGATGCACTAAACACAACTTTTCACGCACTTTTCCACTTTCGGACTTAGAGCTTGTATAAAGTAATGCTTTTCGACCAACTCTTTGGTTTTTTGGGTTGCGAAATGTCCCTGTTGGTGCGCTAATCGAATAATTTCCTCTTCCATTGCTGAGGAAACAACTAGAAGTTCCTTAACGAAATCTTTGAAGACTAGATTGTTCTTCAGAAAGAAATCCTCGTAGTTTTGCTTTTCTAAAATTGTTTTTAATGCTCTCAACCAGTCATCTTGCGTTTGCGCTTCACGTAATCCAAATTTTAACGAATCTTTAATCAGTAAGCAGAAAACGCGACTCAAAGCATCCACATGCTTCATGCGCGTCCCTGATCTGTGCTCAACAACGAAATCGTACTCCTGTAAGTACATGGACAATCTCGTAATCCTATCCGGCACGTCTTGCTTGTTAACCGTCATTGCAAAAGCATTGCAATCTGTTGCGATTTTAAACTTCATATCTTTTACGTATATAGGTAACTTTTTTAGGGCTTGGATTATCGCTAAAACTTCAAGTTCATAAGAACTGTACTTTTCTTCTGTTGGCAGAGTTTTACGACTCATATACTCTACAGGATGGAAAAGCTGATCTTCTGAATCCTTTTGTAGTAAGACAGCCCCATAGCCACATTTACAAGCATCGGCATGAATTTCGGTCTCTGCCAAGGGATTAAACAGTTTCAGCGCCGGAGCGTTCCCTAATGCTTGTTTTAACTCTTCTATAGCTATCATCTGCTCCTCATTTATACTAAACTCATTTCCTTTTCGAAGCAAATCAGAAAGTGGTTTAGCGACCATTGCATAATTTGCTTTAAACTTTCAAACCTAACCTACAACCCTAAAAATCTTTGCAACGTTTTTCTATTAGTTAGTACAGGAAAACTACTAATGGCTTTTGACTAGAGTTGGGTCGTTCCGGACCTGCATAGTTCATGGAACTATGAGGAACTGATTGGAAATTATTTAGCTCACTTTTCAGCAACTTTATAAGTTTACTTCATGAACTTTATTTACTAAATGAAATTATTTACTAAATGATAGAAGTTCTTTTTTTTTTATATAAAATAAATAAATGTTTTCCTTTAAATTAAAAATATTGAAATAAAAAGAATAAAAAAGCAAAAATTCTTTTCAATTGATTTAAGACTAGTCAGAGCGATGTGTTGAAAATCAACATGGACCTTTACACATTTTCTCCGCAGTTCAACAAGCACACAATTCAAATAAACGCTTCAAATAGTTCTGCAGTTCAAATAAACAAAGGAACTAGATAGTTCCGCGGACATGCTTTGAACTACCTCTGTAGTTCAACAAGTAGACAGGTCAAATAGTCTATACAGTTCAAATAAGCAAAGGAACTAGATAGTTCCGCGGACATGTTTCCGTGAACTAGTTCCTTTCTTCAAAAGAATCGTTCGATGTCCGTTCCGTCTCTGGAACTGTTAAGCACAAGCCTACTTTTTACTTTTCTTTGGACGGTAGAATTGTCCCTTCTTAAATAATATAACCCAAAAAGTCTATTCTTGTTTTAAGAAACTGGCATTTCTCCCATTTGATCCGCAATCCATACTCCTCAGCCAATTCCAAGACTGCTTCAATTTTACGAAGCCCTTCTTCCTCGTCCTGTGCAGGAATTTCTATATCGTCCATATAAGTAACTACTGCCCCATCATTAAGCAAGCCCTAAAAAATTGCTTGAATATACCTACCAAACACCGCCGGTGAATTTGAGATTCCAAATGATACAAAAATAAATTCGTACTGTCCATTGTGCGTGACAAACGCGGTATATTTCCTCGAACCGCTCTCGATTGGTACGTGGAAAAATCCGTTCCTCAAATCGAGCGTGGTGAACACATTCGCACCCTGTAACCTGTCTAAAACCTCATCAATTCGAATCATTGGGAAATTATCTCGAAGTATTTTTGAATTTAATTTCCGGTAATCGCAACACAATATTTTTGACCCATCCTTTTTTGAGACCAACACAACAGGAGATGGTACTCTGACCTACTTGGTACAACAATCCCCTCCTCTAACCAATCTTCGACTTGCTTTTCAATGACCTGCTTGTCTGCATGTGAAACTCTTCGTGGTGTTTGGTACATAGGTATGTCATCGCTTAAAATTATTTTCATTTCTACTGGAGAGCTGACTGACTTCCTCGGTACGTAGTTACCTATCATAGAACGTACTTGCTTTGTTTGCTTTCTGTTTAAATGTGATACCTCAACTTCATTTGAGTTAGTGCAGAACTCAAAATCAGTTGCTAATGATAAAGCTTCGAACTCACTGAATAGACTGTTTTGATCAACTACTGCTTCCTCCGATATCGGTGCTGCCTTTTCCTTAAACTCGACTCCGCCTTCTTTAACTATGAGATCAACATGTCTAAGAATGTTATTCCCTAGAATTGCCGCGTACACCACGTCACTTTCTCTTACCACGTGAAATTTTACCAGAAATACTACATTATCGGCCGTTATTGAAACTTCGAAACAACCCATTGTCGTGAGTTTGCCACTTCCGACTCCTTTTAAATGCAACTTTTCCTCACTTAGCTCTGCATCACCTAACATCATAGGAGTATCGTACCTCATAATACATAAGTCACACCCAGTGTCTAACAAAGCGCTAAATTCAAAATTATTTATGTATAAGTCGACGAAAATCATTCCCCCTTTCGGCCCACTTATAATACACTCAGTTTCATTACTCAGCATATTTACGCGCTCTGTTTTAACCTCTTTCATACCGGCTGGTTTATTGTTGCACTGGAATGAATAATGTCCCTTCTGGTTACATTTAAAGCATGTTATACCATCGCTTTGACAGGCTCTTGCTAAATGTCCCTCTTTCCCACACTTAAAACATTTCTTCTTCCTCGCTGAGGATTTTTATCGTTTTTAACTGATTTGCTACCAGAATCGAAAGCAGAAGGCAAACTCAACCGATTTGACGATTGGTGAGAGCCCTTCATTTTTTCGTATACGCGTATTTGTTCTTTTAGTTCCCTTAGCGACTTTGATTGATATAAAATAGTTTTATTTGCCCTCGCATCCGGAATACCTTCCACAAAATAATCGATAACACTTTGTTCATCGAGCGCAATTGTTTTCCCTATCTCGATTAATGCGTATAAATATTCTTGCAAATTCTCTTTTGGCTGCTTACGTCTATTCCTGAGAGCACTGTGAATTTCCGAGGCAACACATTTTTTCCAAATTCTTCAATTAAACTTCTTTTTAAAACGCTCCAACCTCTTATGCAAACCAATCCTCTAACAAAGAGCTTAGCGGCTCCCTGTAGAAGTTGTTTGGCATAAACAAATCTTTGTAAGTCACTCCAATTTACTCTGTCAGCAACATCTTCAAATTCTTTTACCCACTGATTAACGTCATGTGAGTCAGCACCAGAAAATGAAGAAATGCTGTCTTGAATGTCACGTAAAGTGAAAACAACATTTTCTGCCCTCGGTTCTAGCCCATTTCCTGCGTCAGTATAGTCTGTATTTCTCGATTCGTTGTCACCCTCCTCACCGTCCGTACCATCATTTCTGTCTAAGAAATGCCTTACGAATCTCGTTCGTAAATCTTCTTTCCGTCCGCTCGCGCTCAAATTAAGCTCTCTTAATTTCTCTATCAACATGTCCACTGTAAACGAATATATGGTGTTGGCATCCATAACAATTTAATTTAATTATTCTTCCGTACAATAAACTCGAATTTTAATTAAAATTAAACAATTTTCACAAATCAAAATTCCAAAATACAGCGGTATTGTAATAGTTATATAATTAAAGTTGTTCAGAAGTAACGTTAAAATTGTATATAACATGAATTTATTAATATTCAAACATATAAAGAACAATCTCACCAAAGATGCTTGATGGCAAAATAAGGGTTGATTTTCTTTATGCTGCTTTCAATGCTCTCCTCGAAGTTTTGCTATCGCGTTGCCAAGTCTCTCTCTCACTATGTTGTCTGTCAAACCATGCGCCGTCGCCTCTGCATATGTGCTCACTCTAGCCTCTGCTTGTTTGTTGACCAACTCGTTGAAATGTACTAGCCTCTGCTCGTACTTGTTCTCTGATCTTGATCTGTCGCTACAGCTTACGCTTTGTTCGGGTGTATAATGCTCTCGTTATGTTCTCGAAAAGTTTCTCTTTTGCTTATTGTTGTTGCTCCATTTTAATTGTACCGCCGCCGTTAAAATTCATACCGTTAACATGCACTGATGTCTTTTTGCTACGCTTTCTGTATCCCCGTACAGTTATCACGATTGAAAATTAACGTTTTCAACCATGCACTTATATAAATTAAACTTTGATTTTTAAGCTTTAGTACATTATGTTTATAAACACTTTATGCTTTTAAGTCTTGTTTTGCAATTTATATGGGCATTTCTTTGATTTTTAAGCTTTAGTGCATTATGTTTAGAAACACTTTATGCTTTTAAGTCTTGTTTTACACTTTTATGGGCATTTTTTGACGGCGACAAAACTAACTCAGTTATTTCTTATTGCTGATCCCGGACAAGCCCCCAAATGTAGTTCAATTTCGTTTATTATAAAGTCTCAATTATAATACATATGTAGTTTTAAAGTTTTATCAAAAGCGAAAACAGATATAGCACTTGGGACAGATATAGCACTAGTTCTAAAACTGGTGCCCTCGGAATAGATATTCGAAGTTGTTTTTCAAACACATTAATAAAATTTTAGTTTCATGTAATATTTGTTTATTTTAATATACATATACATATAAACATATTTGCATATTAATAACATTAAAAGCATTATAGTTGGTCTGGATGCAGTTCCCAATTAAACGCACACTCGACCTCCATTGTGTCATTTTCATCCACTTCACTTTGATTTGCTTTGATTTCTTGAAACATTTCTCCCTATCTTTAGCAATTTCCCTTCTAAGCTGCCTTTTGCCATTTGCCACTTACACTTTGTTCATACTTAATCGAATTTAATTATCGGGCTTAATTTTATTTAATTATGTTTCGGTGTAGAGATATGTTTGACCAATTCTTTATATTTATTATTATGTTGTCATCTATGTGGGCTATTTTGGTCACGCAATTTATTGAAAAAAATTTTCATTAAATTTTAAAATATTTTCCTCAACTTTTTCCCAACGTTTCGGAAGTAGTTCCTTCCTCTTCAGGGGATGTCTTTTATTTATTTAAAACATTTAACAATTAATAAAAAATATTTACATAAAAACATAACTTTACTTTAACTACATTTATATATCAATATGAAACATATATATCTGTGTCGACAAGGAATAACAGCTAAAGTGTAATGTCAATGTTTGGAGAAATTTTGCTATAAAGTTTTCGATCTCCATATAAGTTTTTTGAATGGCAGTTTGCTTTTTGTGTGATAATTTTGGCTGGAATCACGCTATAATCTCCCGATTTTGTGTGTGTATGGAAATATATGCGTGGAACACATCAACATCACTAACTCAACTTTGACTTAACTCGACTTTAGCGGTTATTCCTTGTCGGCACTGATATATTACTTTGGATATTTTTAATTTTAAACAAACTCTTAAACTTTAATAAAAAACAGAAAAATCGACACGACTAATGTTTCTGACGAAAATACAGAAAGTAAACATTATCAGCTGGTTAAGCTTTTAAAGCTGTGGTGTACACCGAGCTGATATTATCGTCGTCTTTTGTATTCATTGTTGTTGTTGCTTTCATTTGGATAAGTAGAGATTCTAATAGATATCGTCTAGCTTCTCTTCTTTCTTTGTCAATTACTCTTACGTCGTCGAAGTCAGCTGTGTGTCCACTTTCTGCAATATGTTGTGCTAGTGTTGTCGTTTCTTTCTCTTTTTTTATGTCTAATTTATGTTCATTAATTCTCGTTCCCAGCGCTCTTTTGGTCGTCCTAATATATAATAGATTGCATACCGCTCCATCTTTTCCTTTGCATGTGATTTCGTAGACAACGTCTTGTTGATTCTCTTTCTCAATTTTTGTTTTAGTGTTGGTGAACAAATGTTTTAGAGTCTTATTCGGTGAATTTAATTGTTATATTTTGTTTTAATGAGTCCTTTCTTAATTGGTCCAGTAGGTCATCTAATATTATGTCTGGAATTGTAGATAACAGTGTGTTACCTATTGGCATACCAAACGTCTGGTTGCATAATTTCTAATCATGTATAAAATAGTTGTTTTCGTTTAAATAAAAATTCAGAATTGCTAAAAATGTGGTTTTTAGGATTTTTTTTATTTTGCCCTATTTTTCCATTATTGTTCTAATGGCCAGGTATATCGGTGTATTTGTAAAGAATCAAGAAATCCGCCATCATTTATGTTTATGTCTGTTAATCGTTGTTTTAGTTCAGAAGCGTTTTTTGTGTTAAATTTGTCAGATATTATATTTTTTAAAATGTGTCCAATATGTTTTGCTAACTTATAGCATGCCACATTTGTTGATGAAGAGATGGGACAGAGAGGAAATCCGGGCTTATGGGTTTTGGGGAGTCTATATAGTCTTGGTGCTTGTGGTGCTGGGCAATAAAGTTTAATTTTATCTTTAAAATTTATATAATCATTCTTAAATAGCTCATTAACTATGTTGTTATTTTTTCTTGTTAGTTTTAGTGTTAGGCCGGTGGTAAATATTTTGTACGTTGTTTTGTCTTCAAGAAGTTGTTCCATTTTTTGTTTATATTTTTCTTTTTACATTATGGCCGTTGTTTTGTATTTATCAGCTTTCGTAATTATTTTTTGGTCATTGTTGCTTTTTATAAAAATCTTAGTTTTTTTTCGTATGTATTCAAGATTAGTTTTTTTAAACTGTTTTTTTAATTTTTCGTTTGTGTTCTATAATATTTTGTGACAATTTGGTTCTGGAAATATACTTTTATTTATCGTCTTCTATTTTTTGAATACTTTGTTTCATGTCCGTTATTATTTGTATTGGTGTTATGTTTTTTTTATTTACTGGTTACGCAAATTTGTCACCCAGAGACATCATCCACTTTATTTCCTTTGGGAAGAATATTTCTGTTCGATTATCGATCCAGTCTTCGTTGCATGTGATTTTCAGGTTTTTGAGCTGGTTTTCTTTTAGAGTCTGAACTTTTGAGAAATGTGTCGTTTTGATGATTGTTTCTATGTGCTTGTAGATGTACTGTCGTGTGATTGTAAATTTCATGTATTCTTCGTCGTTAAGTGTTTTCTTGATTTGAATGTCCATAAAAAATATGTTTTCTTGTATTCTTTTGATTACAACGTATGTTTCTTTTATTTCCAAGTTAAGTATTTTTTTGTGGAAATTGTGTATAGTTTTTCTCGTTGCGCTGGCAACCTTGTCCAATCTCTCAACATTGTCTTATTGTGTAGTTGTGTACGTGAAGTGTTCTGGAATCATTCCATGCAAGTAAACGCACACAAACCGAATAAGACTCTAAAACATTTGTTCACCAACACTAAAACAAAAATTGAGAAAGAGAATCAACAAGACGTTGTTTACGAAATCGCATGCAAAGGAAAAGATGGAGAGGCATGCAATCTAGTATACAATGGAACGACCATAATGAACATAAATTAGACATAAAAAAAGAAAGAAACGATAGCACTAGCACAACATATTGCAGCAAGTGGACACACAGCTGACTTCGACGACGTAAGAGTAATTGACAAAGAAAGCAGATAAGCTAGACGATATCTGTTGGAATCTCTAAGTATTCAAATAAAAACAACAACAACAACAATGAATACAAAAGAAGACAACGATATCAGCTCGGTGTACACCTCAGCTTTAGAAGCTTAGCCAGCTGATAATGTTTACTTTCTGTCTTTTCGTCATAAAAATTAGTCGTGTCAATTTTTCTGTTTTTATTAAAGTTCAAAAGTTTGTTTAAAATTTAAAGTATCCAAAGATTTTCTGTCTTTCCGTCATAAACTGTTTTTATTAAAGTTCAAAAGTTTGTTTAAAATTGAAAGTATCCAAAGTGATATATATATGTTTCGAATTGATATACAAATGTAGTTAAAGTAAAGTTAAGTTTTCATGTAATTATTTATTATTAATTGTTAAACGTTTTAGAAACGTTGGGAAAAAGTTTAAGAAAATCTTTTAAAATTTAATTTTAAAAAATTTTTCAAAAAATTGTGTGACCAAAATAGTCCATATAGATGCTAACATATTTCGGTTTATTTAACACTTTTTAAAAAAATGAAAGAAATGGCGGCAAAAAGATTCAAGATGCAGCCAAAACAGCATGGATATACGTTTATGCGTGCAGCTCGCTAAATAGCTTTGTTTCACTTTCTATAATTGAATTTACTAGCTCGTTTTTTCTACTACGGTACGATAGCTAACTAGTTCGTATACAACCTATAAGTACTAGTACAAAACTAGTGCACGGTGTACAATGTCTACACTCAAAAAAATACTGTAGTAAAATTTACTACACAATGTGTATTTACTTCATATATATGTAGTTTTATTTATTTTTAAATACATATGTAGTTATTCAATATATTTTTACTGAATTTACATTTAAATAATTAATACTACTCGAAGTAGTTGCATGTAGTAAGTAGTTGTTTACATACATTTATTTAACTTAGGAATATCTACATTAAAATAAACTGCATAATATGCATTCGATAGCAATTGTATTTATTTCAATTAAAATAATTATAAAAGGTTTGTGATGAAAACTGTGGTAAGTTTACTTCTAAAAATGTATTTTTTTTAAATACAAAAATACTTTGATTTTTTTATAATAAAATCAATCTTTGCTTTTTAGTTTATATTTTTTCATTATAAAATTTAAATAAAAAAAAATTGCAAGCAAGAAGGGAACAAAGGCAGCAGCAGAAACAACGCAATACGGACCATACACAGCGAATTACTAAAAAGGTAATAATAATGCAATTATTATTATTATTATAATTATTATTATTAGCTGCGTTCCATTCGCTTCAAAATAATCCAGATTACTTTTTTCTACATGCAAAGCAAAAACAAAAATAATAATCCTATAACAAATAGGATTATTTTTGCTATCCATATAAAATTGTGATATAGCCTTTATAAAATTTGAAACACATGTGCCGCACCTGTATATTTTTATGAGCTGACATTTCATTTTTTGAATTACTTGCTTGTTTGATACAATGACTATTAGGTAGCCATGACAGCTACCAAAGTAGGTATAATATGGGGATTCTGGACCAAGAGGAGCTGAGGAGCCGCTTGCTTGCTTGGTTGCTTTTGAAGCGTGCGTCATAGCTGACGGTAGTTTTTGTGGTTTTGACTTCTGTCCGTCGCCCGCCCCATCCCCCGTCCCCCTTCCGTCCGTCCGTCCGTCCGTTTTGCGGTTTTTGATAAGCAGTTGTATAAAATGTAAACATTTTTGTTTTTCAATGTTTGAGAAAATAACAAATTGTCTTCTGCGGTTTTGATAAGAAGTTGTATAAAATGTAAACATTTTTGTTATCTCCGTCCGTCCGTTTGTGGATTTTTGATAACTAGTTGTATAAACTAAAAATTTGTTTAATGCTTGATAAATAAACAAATTGTCTTCTGCGGTTTTTGATAAGCAGTTGTATAAAATATGAAAATTTAAGCAATTTCAAATAAAAAGGGGAAATTCAGTGAAGTGTAGTTAGTGCTCTATAAATCAATAAACAATCAAACACGGAATAAGCTACCTTTAAAAATGGATTCATTTAAATGTGACAAGTGTGAGTTAACTTTTAACAAAAAGTTTAATCTAAACCGACACGTGAGAATAAAACATGAAAGTCAACAATCGGAACATTACAAATGTGATATTTGCATGAAGTTTTTTACTCGAACTGATAATTTAGCGAAACATATACGGCAAATACATAATTCATCTTCTTCAACACCAAATGCATCAACATTAACAGCATCAGCAGCGGGAGCAGCATCAAATAATGTACCAAAACTTCAGACGATTGTAACAAATACAATTCCAAATGTCTATTGCAGCGCATGCAAGAAAGATATAATTATAAAGAATTGGTCTTACCACATCAGGACTAACGCACATAAAAACAATAGCGGTGAAATAGTAAGCGAGCATTTAACTAGAATTTCATCTGTATTTAATGAACGTATAGAAACATTTATATATAAAAATACCAATGAGGGTTTATTGAATGCCGAAATGTTTCTAGATAACGCTAAAAAAATTGTTATACAAGCTCTTCAGGATATGTTACAGAAACACATCAACATTAAATTCAATATAGAATTGTTTTGCGAATACGTAAAAATGTGTGATAGTGAGATGACAATTGATATAAAATCTCATCAAACAAAAATGGTGATGATTCAACAATCAACAGATTTGAACTCCATTTTTGTTAAAAAACGTAACAATTTAATAACAAAAATGTCAGAATTTCAAGAACGTGACAGCGGTTGGTCTCTCATCAGAATTTTACACTTGGAGATTAATATTAATCAATACAAGCCAATAAAAGGCTCCGAATATATTCGATTGCCTAAAAATATATTGAAGAAACATGCTTGTATAAATATACAAAATTCTGATGAATATTGTTTTAAATGGGCAATGATATCAGCCTTGTATCCTAACATTACTCACCCACAAAGATGTTCGAGTTATAATGTAGAAAATATAAAATCCTCTATAATACATTTGAAGAATGGTAAAACTCTCAACTTTGAAGGGCTTATCTTTCCGTTGAGAGTCAAAGATGCTATAATTTTTGAAGAAAATAGTCCGGAAACAAGCATCAATGTCTTTGGTTACGATGAAGAGCTTAAGAGTATAGTTGGACCGTACTATATTACAAAGGAAGAGAAGAGTAGACATATAAATCTACTTCTGCTTCAGAAAAGTGATAAATTTCACTATATTTGGATCAAGAACATTTCAAGGTAAATATTATATTCATATCATATTTATCATATATATATATATATATAATTTGTTTTGTTTTTATTTTCAGACTTTTGAGTAATCAAGTGACAAAGCACAAGACACGAATACATTTGTGCAATGTGTGCTTGCAGTTTTTTGAATCCAGCTACAAATTACAACGACACAAACAGGAATGTAACAGAATCGTTACAAAAGTTCCGGATATAGAAAATTGTAAGGTTGCATTTCAAAATTTTAAACATAAGTTAGACGTTCCTTTTGTAGTATATGCGGATTTTGAATGTTTTCTACCATCAGAAAACACTCAAAATTCAGGTTCAATAAGAACAGTTCAGAGCCACATTCCGTGCGCATATAGTTATTATATTAAGTGCAGTTTTAATAGTTCCTTAGATAAGTTTAGAATATATACAGGTGAAGATGCACCTATTAATTTTATTAAAACCTTAGTTAGCGATGCTAAGGAAATTTATAATAATTATTTAAGTAAAATTATACCAATGAATTTTCTCACACCATTAGAGTTAGATATTCAAAATAAAAACACTAACTGTCATATTTGTGAAAAAAGTTTTAAAGAGGATGAGTATAGAGTAGCAGATCATTGTCATTTAACTGGAAAATATCGCGGACCGGCACATATTGATTGCAATCTAAATTTTAAAATTGCTAAATTCATCCCAATATTTTTCCACAATCTTTCTTCATATGATTGCCATTTATTTATTAAAGAACTTTCAACGATTCCTGGTAGAATAAACGTAATACCAATAAATAAGGAAATATATGTCTCAGTTTCCAAACATATACATTTCGATGATGATGATGATAGCGTTGAACTAAGGTTTTTAGATTCCTTTAGATTTATGGCTTCTAGTCTATCAAACTTAGTCAATAATTTATCAAACAGAGATTTTTATATTTTACGGTCTACGTTTAACGATGATGTCGAATTCAATCTCTTGAAGCAAAAAGGTATATTTCCTTATGATTATTTTGATTCAAAGGAACGTCTTCAAGAAGAATGTTTACCTCCGAGGGAAAAGTTCTTTAATAAATTAACCAATGAAGAATGTAGTGTTGCCGACTATGAACATGCTCAAGAAGTATGGACAACTTTTAATTGCACAACACTACATGATTACTTAGAACTTTACCTTAAAACAGATGTTCTACTTCTTACTGATATTTTCGAAAATTTTAGAAAAGTATGTAAATCAATTTACAATCTTGATCCTTGTCAATATTATACAGCTCCCGGACTATCTTGGGGAGCAATGTTAAAGTACACAAAAATTGAATTAGACCTACTAACAGACATTGACATGATTAAATTCATTCAAAAAGGAATAAGGGGAGGTATTGTGCAATGTTCCAATAGACATGTTAAGGCAAATAATAAATATATGGATGACTTTGATGTTACAAAACCCTCAAATTATCTCATGTATTTAGATGCCAATAATTTGTATGGTTGGGCAATGTTTCAATATTTGCCTGAAGGAAATTTTGAATGGGTTGATGATGTATCAACATTTCAGTTAAATGAGCATGCTAATGATTCTTGTGAAGGATATATTTTAGAAGTTGATTTAGAGATATCTTCTGCAATGCATGATATATATAATGACTTACCGTTTTGTTCAGAAAATAAAAAAAGCCCGATCGGTAAACATCAAAAACTTATAATCGATTTGAATAATAAATCAAATTATATTATTCATTATGTTAACTTACAACAATGTTTACAAAATGGAATAAAACTTAAAAAAATTCACAGAATTTTAAAATTTAAACAATCGCCATGGTTAAAAAAATATATTGATTTGAATACTTTTCATAGAACGCAAGTTATTAAATAATGCTGTTTATGGTAAAACCATGGAGAATGTAGATAAGAGGAAAGATGTTAAAATTGTTTGCGAGTGGGAAAATAGAGGAAAAAGATTGGGAGCTAGAAGCTTAATTGCTAAACCAAATTTTCATAGCTCTACAAGATTTACCGAAAATATGGTAGCAATACAACTTAATAGAATACATACCCTATATGATAAACCAATTTATATAGGGTTTGTAGTTCTAGAACTCTCTAAATGGAAAATGTATGATTTTCACTATGATTACATGCTTCCAAAATTTAGAGAGAACTTAAGTTTATGCTATATGGATACTGACTCTTTCATCTATTCAATTAAGACTGAAGACTTCTATAATGACATTAAACCTGACATTCATTTAAAATTTGACACATCCGACTACAAACTCAACAATCCTTATGAGAAAGAACGACAAAATAAAAAGGTATTAGGTCTCATGAAAGATGAAAATAATGGAAAAATAATGAGGGAATTCATTGGTTTGAGGGCAAAAATGTATTCTATTAGTGTTGAGGGCGATAATGATATCAAAAAAGCTAAAGGAGTAAAAAAATCCGCTTTGATGTCCCTCAGTATTGATGATTATAGAAAATGTTTATTTAATAAGAAAATTTATTATGATAAAATGTTAACTTTTAGATCTAAGATTCATAAGATATATACACAAGAAATTGAAAAAATTGTATTAAGTTATTTTGATGACAAACGTTATATATTAGAAAATGGTGTTAATACCCTTGCATGGGGACATCATAGATTATTAAATAAAAATGTATTAAAAGCTTGAAAACTTAAAAAAGAAAAACAAAATAATTTTATGTTTTAAAGGAAATTTTTATTATTTAAAATGTAATATCTTCAGAAAATATTTTTAATCGTCTAAAAGACAATTCGCAAAAAAATATTGTTGAATCAATTACATAAAAATCGCTATCTATAGTTACTACTTCTACTTTAGTAACTATTTGTTTTTTAATTTGATCCATGAAAATAACTTTGGATTCTGATAGTATGCTTCTCGGAATGCCATTTGCATCGTCCATTTTCCTAACATTTTCCTCGCAGAGTTCGTCAATATTTGGTTGAAGCGCCAGAGTAAAGACATCTATGAATCGTGGATGCTCCCAAATGTATTTAAAATGGATGTGGTTCCCAAGATGACAGTCTGTCGTTGTCAACCAAAAAAAAGGTTCCGGGGTGGTGATGCGATAATTTTTTGGATCACAGTAAAAGTGCTCATCGAATTCATCCATGAATTCATCCATGTTGATATTTTCCATTTTTTTAATTATGTGTAAACTGTGCTGTTTTTGGAGAACTTTATATAGCAAAAAGTTTTAATTAAACCCTTTGAGTGCTACTATCAACAAAAAACCGCAGAAGGCAATTTGTTATTTTCCCAAGCATTGATGGGAAAATTTTATGCAACTGCTTATCAAAAACCGCAGAAGATAATTTGTCATTTAATAAAAATTCACTTGTGGAAAACAGTTTTAAGATAATTATTTTATTTTTTATATTATCAATAAGTGAACATACTATGTAATATTATATTTTTGAAATAAAAATTGTAAACATAATTGACCACAAATAACTGTGTTGTATTTTTGTTTTTGTTCATAGTTGTAATATATTGGCGTCTTTAAGTAATTGATGAGTTCTAATGGGGGTTGCAAGTTTCCAAAGCTATCAAAATATTCCTTATAGTTTTTATTTTTATAGTAAGCTACCCAATGAGTACCGGGTCCGTTAACATCATCCAAATTGAGAATACCACATTCTTGAGTATACGGTTTTGTCGGTAAAGAATCTCTCATAAAAATTCCTCTAAAATATTTAAGAAATTTACAATATTTCATTAAATCCACATCGGTTAATGGTCTTTTAGGTAGCTTTCTTAAGAGTTTTTTGACTGAGGTCGTAAAAACAAACCATATCCTTCTTTATAAGGTTTTAGAAATAGACCTTTACCCATAGCTATTGACTCCATATATCTATTGTGACGAGTAGCTTCAGCTAATTGTTCTTTTCCATTTTTTATATCATTTATAGCTTTTGCTACAGCTGATCCTCCAGAAGCTATACCTCCAAGAGCACCTAGTGCTGTTAAAATGGGTATTAGTGGTAAAACTCCACCTATTTTTGGAACTGGGATTACTCGTGGTATATTAACTTGAGATTTTTTTTCGTTTAAAACTTGACTGTACAGCTTTATGGGCTATTTTATAAGCATCACTGAATGAATTAGGTTTCTTTTTTATCAACATTTTTACACCCTTTTTAACTGCTAACGAAAAGAGTTTCTTTCGATTCACTTTAGGGTTTTTATACTTTTTGCGCTTGGTTTGCCTTCTTTTCGATTTACTTTTGTCCTTGTTTCTCTTAATACCCATTCCAAATTTAACTTTTGTTTTCATTGCATTTGTTACGAACCAAGCGTACGCACGTTCTTTCAAATCGCTATCTTTGGATGTAACTCTTTGCCAAGCTTTCTCAGATAAAATATTATCAGCCTGATGCCGTGTGTTTATATCTTTTGATTGTGAATATGCAATATCATGCTCCTTACAAGCCGCATATAATGGATTAATACCCTTATCACCTCTTTCTAAACGTTTTTGAAGTTTTGTTCCTGGTCCACAAAATTGATATCCCGGCAAATGAAGTTCAACTGGCAATGAATTTATTAAGTTGTTTATGAAACCATATCCTCTTTTCAACTGTTGCCGATGTGTATTATCTTTGTATATTATACCCATTTTCAAAATAAAATTAACAGTTGGTTGTGAGTATAAAAAGGGAATGATGATTATAGTTATATATGATTGATTTATATTCCATTTAATATAGTATTCAAAATGAGGTTAATTAAACAACGTATTCAGCTTAATGTTCATAATGCTGACTTATTTAATGATAGCGATAAAATAAGCAAAATTGTTCACAGTCCTCTTTTACCTAATTCAATACGTGCATTATTTGTTGGACCATCAAATTGTGGTAAAACTAACGCCATGATTAGTCTTATTGTGGATCCAAATGGCTTAAAGTTTAAAAACATATACATATATTCAAAATCTTTATATCAACCAAAATACGAATATTTGAAGAAACTCATTGTGCCAATAAAAGGAATAAATCTCTATACTTTCTCAGAAAATGAAGATGTTATAAGTCCAGATAAAGCTAAACCAAATTCAATTTTCATTTTTGATGATGTTATTTGTGACAAACAAAGCACTATACGAAAATATTTTTGTATGGGTCGTCATAAACAAATTGATTGTTTTTATTTGTGTCAAACCTATACAAAAATTCCTAAGCATTTAATACGTGATAATGCAAACATGATTATTATATTCAAACAAGATGAAATGAATTTAAAACATATTTTCAATGATCATGTTATTGGAGACATGGATTTCAGAATGTTTATAAAGATTTGCAATGAATGTTGGAAAGAAAAGTATGGTTTTGTTGTGATAAATAAAGATGATACTATAAACAAGGGTCGGTATCGAAAAGGTTTTGATAATTTCATACATATATAAAAATCACATCACCACCTGTTACACCTCAGATCAGTATCAGATATATACCAGATCAGTATCAGATATAAACCAGATAAGACAGAAACAATAATCATGAAAAATACAAGCCTTAATGTTTTAACAAACCTTGCTAACACTCGGAAAATCTTAAAAGAAAAACTGAAGGAAATAAAATTAGGTGAAATAGATCGAGTTAAATTGCTTGAAAATACATTTCAACCCATTTCAAAGCCATTGAATGAAATAATTGGAAAGCTTAATAAAGATGAACACAATGAATATAACAAAGAAAACAAACGCACTAACGATCTTGCTAAAAAGAAAAAAGAAAATATTGAAGAAATGTTTTGGGATGATATTGATGATGGTATGCCACAAAAATCTACTCAAAATGTGAACTTAAATGTTGATCCACAATATCTACCAACACTTACACAGCAATGAATGATAAAACAATTTTAAAAAAGCGTAGTTTATTGAACAAAAATAAACTAAGACATAACAAACCATATCAGCATACAAGCAAGATAAAACCCAACATTGAAAATGAATTAGCAAAGTCTTTAAAACATTATCAACGTTCAAACACCAAACACCCCAACATTCAAACAATAGAATTTGATAAAGACTTAAAAAATGATAATGGATATGCTGATACAAAAAACAATGATAATTATAATGTAAGGTCAGAATCTGATTTTGATAATGAAAATATACTAAATAATGATGTTGAATACAAAAACAAAATAAATTATAATACAGAATCTGAATCTGGCTTTGAAAATGAAACAAAACAAAGGGTTAAAAAACAAATTATTATAAAACGAAAAAACAAAGGGTTGCAACAAAATTTTAAACAGCGATTAAGAGATCTTCACAATAAGAACAAACATTCATTGCAACAAGAGAAATATGCTAACAAAATATCCAAGTTGAATACAAACGTCAAAATTCATGATATTGGTAATGATTTAGTACCTGTAAGATATGAAAAAAATTATATCGATAGCACGAACAAAGAAGAAAAAACGAATAAGAAATTAAAAATAAAGAAACATTTAAAATTTAAAAAACAATTAAAAAATAAAATTAAAAAAATTTATCATCCTATTATATCAAACGAAATTCTCAATTCTCAAAATAAAAACAATAACAAAAACAATAATAATAATGAGGAAACTCACAATTTGATAGAAAATGAAGTACAAAATGAAAACAGAGTAAGAAGAGATATTGAAAATGATCGAGAACTATGGACAAGACATAAACATTTTAAACGTAAGGCTAATGATCAGTTAAACACAGATTATAAACACCTTAAACAATTAGAAAATAATCGAGATAAGCACAATTCTCTACAACAAAACATTCAAATACTTAAAGATAGTAAAAAATTGGATAAAGTATATGGATTTAATATAGATTCATTGGGTAGATGGAGATATGGGAAAGAACTTTTAAAAATTTCTAATGAAAATAAAATTTCTGTTGGAAAATATAAATGGCAGATGACACCTGGTCTATTTGAATTAGTTTTTCATACAAATCCCCTTCATTTCACTAAACGGGATTTACAAAATTATAAAGATATTTTATTATCTACAAATGCTCATAGACGTAATTATAATTCAAACAATCAAATTAAAGGAACAAAATCTTATAAATATCAACGTATAATAAGGAAAATATTCAATTTACCAAGCGCATTGATACGTGGACAAGGTCTTAAAGTTTTAAAGTTCATTAACAATAAATCGAACTATGAGTATTGGGATGATCCCAATGAATTAGTTGAAAGATTACGATTACTTATATCATCATCAACTGCTGGACATAATAACCATAATAACGAAATAATATCTATCATTGAAGAGTTGAAAGAAGCTAATATAATTATATAGCTAAAAAATGTATTCAAATATTGATAAGTTTGGTCATTCTTCATTATCGAAAGATAACAATAGTAGAGTAAATATCAAAACAATTTTACGAAATACTATTGGTTGGAATGTAGACGAAAATAAAAACCTAAATTTACATATGAAAAGAGTTATCAACTTAGGATTACCCAATGATGATAATGACGCCATTTCTCGTATATTTTTTTTCGAGAACCTAAATAAGGTAACAAACATCTATGAAAAGAAAATGGTAGATATAAATACGGCCATGGAGAATCTAAACAGTATAACAAATAGGTTAGAAAATAAAACAAGGGATTTGAATGTTGCACTGAATGATAACATTAAAAATGATATAGATTTAATTGATAATCGAATAAAATCTGTAAATAAGGAAAGCTTTGAAGAAGTTAATGATTATTTAAAGACTATTGAAGACTTCTTGTTTAAATATGTAGTCGGAAAAAATCAGACTAATGCAGATGATGTTAAAAAATTGAAAATAAAATATCCAAAAATAAAAGGATTGCAATAACGAGATATATGACTATATATAATATGGATAATAATAATAAACGAGATATAGTTGAAGAACTACATAAACAAGCACGGAAAAATTTTAAAAGAAGACATGTAATAATGAAAGGAATTGATAACTTATGGCAAGCAGATTTAGTGGAAATGATTCCATATAAAAATGTCAATATGAATTATCGTTACCTTCTAACTGTTATTGACACATTTTCAAAGAAAGCATGGGCGGAGTCCATTAAAAATAAAACTGGAGAAAACGTTACAACCGCAATGAAAAGTATTTTCAACACAAGTAGCCGTATACCAAAAAATCTCCAAACGGATGATGGGAAAGAATTTTACAACGTGCATTTTAAAAGATTAATGTCATTGAAAGGTATCAATCATTATTCTACTTTTTCAACTTTAAAAGCATCAATAGTGGAACGTTTCAACAGAACTTTAAAGGGAATGATGTGGAAGGAGTTTAGCTTTAATGGAACATACAAATGGATTGATAGCTATAAAAGCCTAGTTAACCAATATAACAACACATTTCATAGAACTATTAAGATGACACCCAATGAAGTAAATTCTTTAAATGAAAAATTTATATTAAAAACTGTTTATAACAATCCAAAAATTTTTCATAAACCAAAATTTAAGTTAAATGATAATGTTAGAATAAGTAAATATAAACATGCATTTGAAAAAGGGTATACACCAAATTGGACAACTGAAATATTTAAAATCAGAAATATTCAAAATACAAACCCTACTACATACATACTTGAAGATTATCAAGGAAATGAAATCAAAGGAGGTTTCTATGAATATGAATTAATAAAAACCAAATTTCCACAAACATATTTAGTTGAAAAAATTTTAAGAAGGCGTAATAATAGAGCTTTTGTTAAATGGTTAGGTTTTTCTTCAGACCATAATTCTTGGATTGATGTAAATGATTTAATATAAATGTAATAATGTATAAGAAACATATTTTAGTTCACTACTTAATGATTGGTCAACAACATGTCGTTTACTTTAACAATAAATGGAAACTCATCACAACTTGTTGCAAATTATTTTCCGCCTATAGAACTCAAGCAAGATTATGTTTGTGGTTTGATTAGTTTCGACTCTTATCATTCTATTCCAAATGTGGATGATGAAAACAATTTGTTTCACATTGGTGATAAAACAATTGTAATACCAATAGGATCTTATGAATTCATGGATATATCTGAGAAAATTGTTGATGAATATGAACCATATAACGCCGGATTACTAGATATAAAAGCAAACTATAACACATTGCAAACAGAAATTCATAGTACCAAGGAGCCAATTTTCTTCAATAGAGGTTGTTCAATTGGATCATTACTAGGATTTAGTAAAAGAATATTGGAACCTGATGTTATCAATTATTCTGATAATCCAGTAGATATTTCTAAAATAAATACAATATCAATTGAATGCAATATTATTAATGGATCTTATATAAATGAAGTATCTGTACATACAATTCATCAGTTCTCTCTTCGAGTTAGTCCAGGATATAAAATTACTGAAATACCAATGAATGTTATATATTTACCAGTTAATACAAGACAAATAAGCACTCTTGTTCTTAAAGTCGTAGATCAAGGTGGTAACCTCATTAATTTCCGTGGTGAAAAAATATCAATAAGACTACATTTAAAGCCTATATAAAGAATGATTGTTTTTAATAAAAAGCATTTACATAACAACTCATTCACTAGTGTACCGACAACAACAAAAGAAGAATCAAATTCAAATAAAAAACCTACTTTTAAGAAACCCACACATAGAATTTATCTAACAAAATCGAACAAAGAGTTTTTAGAAAGCATTGGATTACAATTAAAAAAACAACATGAGTGACGTAATTAATGTTCTGTATAGACCATTTATTGACGATAGTATAGTGAAAAAAGATTACCACAGCTATACATCATATTTACAATCATTTAAAAATAATGATGAAATACGTATACCAATACAAAACCAGGACTTGTATGTATTTCTAAGTGAGAGTGTTTTGTATATTGAAGGATTTGTATCCAACAGCGATAGTTCTACTTCAAAAACTGTTAAACTCTTAAACAATTGTATAGCATACTTATTTGATGAAATTCATTATGAGATGAATGGCGTAGAAATTGATCGTACAAGACAATTGGGAATCGCGTCAGATATGAAAAATTATGTTTCGCTTAATAAATTCGAAAGTACAAATCTTCAAAACGCTGGATGGTGTCCATTTGAAAAAAATAATGTTGTACTTAAAACGGGACATTTTAATTTTTGTGTTCCTTTAAAGACCTTACTTGGATTTGCTGAAGATTTTGATAAATTAATTGTGAATTGTAAACATGAATTGATTTTGATGCGAACTAAAGATGATAAGAATATTATGAGTTCAACTACTATCACCGATAATCTTGTGTTAAGCCTCTTGAATATCACATGGAAAGTACCACACATTCAACTTTCAGATGATTACCGATTGAAAATGTTAAAAACAATAAATAGTAAAATACCACTTAATATATCATTTAGAAGCTGGGATGTTTATCATAATCCTTCTCTTGTAGAAAGTACAAATATTTTATGGAATGTCAAACTAGCAGGTGAAAATGAAAGACCACGATACATAATTTTAGCATTTAGAAACAATAATAAGTTCACACATTGTAACTTATCAGATGAAAAAGTTCATCTTAACTCTGATGTATATCCCTATGACGATCTCAACATTAGATTTGATCATAATCGTTACGCTTTACTCTATGATATGTATCAAAAATTTCAACAAGGATACTATGGACGTTCTCCACAACCACTTTTATCACCAGAAAATTTTGTTAACATTGCACCAATAATTGTTTTAAATGTCTCTCATCAGAATGAGAGTGTAAAAGGAGGACCAATAGATATTAGAATTGAATTAAAATTTCGAGCGAATGTCCCTCCAAGTACATCAGCTTATTGTATGCTTATTCACGATAAAATGTATGAATATATACCGCTCACAAATGTTATTAAAAAAATAATTTAATAAAAAATATACACATGCGTTCTATATAAATAAGAGTTTTGATGACTGCGGCTATTTATTTAACACAATGTTTGCAACTGTTGATGTTCAAGGTTTTAAAATCTATGATAATCGTTTTATTGTTAAGGAGATAGCAGTCGTATTTAGTGAAGATGAATTTCACTGTTTCCACATAAAAGCTCCATTCGAATTCAAGGATCTATGTGAAGATGATCAACGTCAATCCAATTGGTTAAAATTAAATCATCATAATTTATCATGGAATTATGGAAGTGACTCATTTAAAAACACCCAAAGCTATTTTAAATCTCTATTGAAGAATAAAAAAGTATACGTAAAGGGGACGGAGAAACAAAAATGGATTGAAGAATTTTTAAAACAGCGTGTTTTCAATATCGAAGATATTTCACAATATGATGAAATAAACTTATCAATATTATATAATATGTATCCAAGAACATGTCAATGTCAATATCACTACAACAACAACAGCAACAACAACAACAACAACAACAACAAAACAGGGAAACAACGTCAAATAAGATGTGCTTTAAAATCAGCGTTACTTTTAAATGAATACATGTTACAAAATAATCTGTATTATAAATAAACAAAACATAATAAAGACTTTTTATATAAAAACAGCCAAACTAGATATTCTTATCATTTTATACTGAAATTTAGTAGCGTGTATATCTCTAAGAATAAAACATAAGATGAAATTAAAAATGTTCCTACTATAGCAATTATGAATTACGTACACTTAATATCTATTGCTTTGAATATAATGGCGCTATAAATCAAAATGATAATGATGACAACACTCGACAAGAATTATACGAACGGTCAAATTATGGTATAAAACCAACAATTATTGATGTTAATGCTTATTATCAAACTCTACATATGACAATACAATAATTTAATAAATAAAAAATGTCTACCATCAAGGATATCTATAACTTTTTAAAAAAAATTTCACATATCATACCGGAGGATGAAAAGGATAGACTTATTAACATTCAAACGGAAATGGAATACAAAAACAGTTTGAGAAAAGTAAATTCTCAATTTGGTGAACATTTTGAAAACTGTCCGTGGTCAGATGATAATTGCAGAGTTGGACCAGACACTTGTGGTTGTTCATCATTTGAACTTATGGCAGATGAGGCGAATAAAATAATTCAACTTTATACAAATATATATAATTTAAACCGTTGTAAAAATTGTTCTTTTCATAAATAAATTAATAAATAAATAAATATATATAAAATTTTTCTTATAAATAGTTTCAACATTTTGAAAACATGTAATAGTGTAAAATCAAAAGTCACCTTACGTACAACTAACAAACAAAAAATGAATAAGGATGTATTTTGGGGTGTTGATAAGGACATGGATTTTTTGAGTGAACTTCAGACATGTTATGAAAATTTGGATAAAACATTAGAGGACACACAAAATGATATTAGTAAGAATGAAGAAGAGCAACAAAATCATCAAATGCACCCTCAACAACAGCAACATTATTTCGGGAGTGAACTTTTGCAATGTCATGAAGACTTTAATAAAATGTTTGAGGAAACTCATGATGAAGAGAAACCAATTGACGATATCAGGGAACCTGTATTGAAAAAACTAAAGAAATCAATAAAACGCAAAAAAAGTCTTAAAGAACAAGAACAGAAAAAAGATGTTCAACCTGCTAGTTGCAGTAAATTCATTAAACATGACGATTTAAATGTGTTGAATTTATTTAAAGATGATGAATTTACAATTACTATACAAAATCATAAGGAAAAACCATCTTTTGAAATAAATTTTAAAAATAATGTAGAAGTTTGTAGATTGAAAAAAATAATTCAACAATGGTGTAATGATGAAAAGCTGAAGGATGAAACTGTTGACTTGATGCACGTTGCTCCCTCTAAAATGGATATTGGAAGCGATATCGAATGGTTTTCTGAAGACAAATTTCTAAAGCAACTAATGGGGATTATCTATAAATATAAAAAAGTCAGCACTCTGAAGAATATTAAATGTAGTAAAAAATCAATACTTGGATTTGTTCGATTTATTGATAATCAATTTTACATTTATAAGTGTACTGATATTTTACATTTAAAATAAAAACATATCAAGTATATTTTTTATTAAAACTATTTATTTTGTTTAATTTTATTGTTTTTTTCAGTATTATAAAACTCAAAATCAGTTTTATTGCTGTTGCCATCCATCAATTTTTTAAATGTTAATGATCCTGTGTTCATCGCCTCCAGAGTTTTATCCTTTATTTCATTATAGCATTGTGGTAGAAAGATTAAATTTTTTTCCAGTTCCAGCATGATTTTTGTCCCAAAGATGGTGTCTTTCCGTTCCGCTTTCAGAATTCGTAATTGCTTATTTAGAGGGATATCAGACAACCTTAAACATTGCTTTATGAATCCTGTTTTTTGATTTAATTTAATATTATTGAGATCCTCTAATATTTCACTCATTTTAATTTTGTATATGTTTTTTCTTTTCACGACTTGATTAACGTTTGTTCAAAACATTAAAAACTGAATGTTAAATGTCAATAAGTTTCTTGACATTTTATAGTGTTTCCCATTAGAGCGCGAGTTGAAAAATCATTTCTAGAAATTTTAATTCTTATCTAGACATTATTGCGGTTTTGGGTTTTAATATATTCAAGAAATTTTCATTCTTATCTATACATTATCGCGGTTTTGGTTTTAATAAAGAATAATTTAAAAAATATATTAGTTTAAAGTATACCTCTCACCATCAACAATCACATATGGTTTCATCGTGTGAACTAGAAAAGTTCTTAATAAAATATAAAAAATCAATAGACCCTGATCATGTTAATTAATGCTTTTCAAGACATGATTACAGAAATGAGATCATCTCTACGTTTTGCATACTCTATACATGGTTTACATAGGGTAGACTGCTGTTATGCTGAAAATTCTGATAAGGAAATGTGTGACATTTGTAATTACGCAACTTTGTGGTCACGATATCAAACTATGAGAAAAGTCTATAATTTGTATGCAGCTATCTTTAAGGAACCACGGTGGACTTCCTATTAGTGATAAGACATTAAGCTTGTATTGTAATATGTATTCTAAATGTTTAATAAAATTTATTTTAAAATATTTCATAACTGTCTTTTAATATTTGATTTTAATGGTTATATTATCAAAAAACCGCAGAAGACAATTCATTATTTTCCCATGCATTGATAAAACATAATTTTTATATTTTTTATGGAACTGATTATCAAAAACCGCAGAATACAATTTATTATTTTCCCAAGCATTAATAAAACACAAATTTTTATATTTTTATGGAACTGATTATCAAAAAGCGCAAAACGGACGGACGGAGATAACAAAAATGTTTACATTTTATACAACTTCTTATCAAAACCGCAGAAGACCATTTGTTATTTTCTCAAACATTGAAAAACAAAAATGTTTACATTTTATACAACTGCTTATCAAAAACCGCAAAACGGACGGACGGACGGACGGAAGGGGGACGGGGATGGGGCGGGCGACGGACAGAAGTCAAAACCACAAAAACTACCGTCAGCTATGACGCACGCTTCAAAAGCAACCAAGCAAGCAAGCGGCTCCTCAGCTCCTCTTGGTCCAGAATCCCCATATTATACCTACTTACCAATTTTCTCACGAGCTGCAACCTTTGAATGTTAAACAAAAGAAAACAAAACAAACCGCGTGTGTCACACACATTAGACGCATTCAGCGGAGCCAACAATTGAACTTAAATTATTTATATAATTACATAATATTAGTTATTTAATTAAATAATTTATAACTTTTCTGACGTTTAGAGTAAGACGCATTCAGAGAAAAACGTCGTTCACTAAGGTATCGCTCCCATAACAGTTCACAACAGTTTTGAACGACACACGTTCTCATGACACCTAATAGTTATTGTATCATGATTGTTTGTTTGAATTAATTTTGACTGCAACGGTAGTGCCCTCTACGAGTCGTTTTTCTTGCCTTTCCTTTGAGAAAATTTGTTATCGCGATTATATTAAGGCGAAAGGAACGCAGCTATTATTATTATTATTATAATTATTATTATTATTATTATTATTATTATTATTATTATTATTATTATTATTATTATTATTATTATTATTATTATTATTATTATTATTATTATTATTATTATTATTATTATTATTATTATTATTATTATTATTATTATTATTATTATTATTATTATTATTATTATTATTATTATTATTATTATTATTATTATTATTATTATTATTATTATTATTATTATTATTATTATTGTTATTATTATTATTATTATTATTATTATTATTATTATTATTATTATTATTATTATTATTATTATTATTATTATTATTATTATTATTATTATTATTATTATTATTATTATTATTAGATAACATAACTTATAATTACAAATTCTAAGCTAGTTTGAATATAAAACAGCTATTAGAGCAAAAAAAAAAGATACACCAAAAAGGGGTCGCTGAATCCGAATCCGTGGTCAGAATTTCAAAATACTAAAATGTTCTGACTTTGTTTATAATTGTTTGTATATAATATTTTTACCAAAATATAATTAAGCGTCTTCATTTAGTTTCAGAAGAAGACGGTTTCGCTTGCCAAAGTTGGTTAAAACATAACATTTCACCTGAGGAAGAGGTGTTCCTTCGCTGGGAATCATCATCATCATTTCGCCTGAAAAAAATAAGGCAATACAAAGACATAAATGTACCAAAACTTTTAAAAGAATGGCCGGCTTACTCAAAATCTTTTGGACAACAATTGGTAATTGAGAAACAAACTATTAATGGTTCTCACTACGTTTGTTAAGCCCTGCTAACTTACTAAACTGGTAGAGATTTGGTACGGATTTAAAACATTTCAAAGTTTCTGAGTATCAAATCAAAAGCTTTACTAACGCTTTATTATTCACATCAACAGCTGATAACTTTAAGAATGTAGCAGTTTAGCAGGACTTAACAAATGTTACTGCATATCATTAGGCGAAGACATCTGCAATAACTTTTTGTCAACACAACACAACACGGCACAATTATTTGCATTAAATATTTATTTATACTTTATTCGCACAACAAACTATAAAAACTATAGCACATCAAGGCTCATTTATAAGGTTGTGGCACTTGAGAGCGAGCTCGGTCGAACCGTCAGAATTGATGAAAAGAAATGAAGAAAATGAATGCTTAGGACAAAGAAAAGCACAGTGACAGTTCGAGCAAAGGCGAAAAAATAGTGGATTTCTCTCAAGTGCCACAACCTCATAAATGGACCTTGTAGCACATCATCATATAACACAATTTGATTCTTGTAGATTGTTTATGAGAAGAAAGCATGGTAGAAGGATAGAGGTATATGCAGCGCTGACTGTGCTCTCTTTCCATACTGCCATGTGTGTCAAATTTAGCTGTGTGGCGAATTGAAACAAAAGAAAAAAAAGAAAAGGTTTTGCTTCGTTTTGACAATTCCGGCAGAATGCTCTCATCTGGTGCATATACCTGTATTCTTCTACCATGGAAGAAAGTATCAAGTGAATTGGAAAAGCATAACAGTGCTGCCACTTGTTTCAATGGATGCGTTTAGCAATCACAACATATTAGGTGTGACACACTTAAATACTTGCACTGATTTTAAAACTTGATCGTCGCAGTCCTTGTTTTCAGGCGGTTAGTTCAGTAACCACCACACTTTTAGATGAGATTATTTTTTAGATTATACAGGCATGTTCTGCATTCCACTTTCAAGTGGAAGTGAAAATAAATGATAACTTAATTCGATATTTGGTGCTTTATATATAAAACTTGTTTCGTCAACGCAATTATATTAAAATATTAAATATAATTAAAAACGAAAAAAGTGATATGTAGAACACCATATATCGAATTCAATTATGATTTAATTTTACTTCCACTCGGAAGTGGAATGCAGAACATGCCTGATTATGATTTCATTGAGGTTATTATATAACAGTTAATTAGTACATACATTCTTAAATGCTGCATAACTATTTTATAACATGTTGAATAAATCAGAATACATTTTTTATAGCTCAGCAAGCGAACACTCAACGGTTTGATATCTGTTGTACCTACTAAACGCATCCAAGTATTATTCACATTAAGGAACATTGTCATATGGATTTTATTGTTTTTCAGATTGCATTAGACTTTGAAAAATTATATGCAAATAAAATGGACGGCTACTGGGGAAATTTTGATAAATTGTTGAGCAATTTACCTGACCTTTTCAAATTGCACATCAAAGACGTAGCAAGCAAAAAGTTGTGGCTAAGATTCAACATTGAAAAGGATTGTCTCTCAAAAAGTTAGTATTTTACTACACTCATAAAAATAACATTTATTTGTAAAAAGGCTATCTAATAGCAACAAAAATAAATTGTTAATAAAAATGAACTTGTTTTCAGATAGATAGATAGGAGATTGCGTTAATGCATCTTTTGCATGCATGCGCGCTGCCAACTATGGTAATGATCAAGAACAGTAAAGGTGAATCTGTTCGCGAAAAATCAACAATTTCAGACTCTCAAAACGCAGTTTTAAAATTTTTCCAAGATCCAAAAGAATTAGATAAAGCAAGAAAAAAGCATCCATATATTGCCGTCGCCAGTAAAGGTCTTCTTCATGACGCGGACTCGATTTTTGTAGTTTGGGACTCCATTAAATTATTTTTTAACGCATTTGCGCAAGCGCTAATTACATTGTTGAAAATGTATTTAGTTTTTAATATAAAAAGTCCAACAGAATCAAAAAACTTTTTTTGTTAATACGAAGAGTTCTTTTAAATTTAATGTTGCCCGATGACAAAATAAACAATTCAATTATCTCTATTATAACCTTCATTACAACTAATTAATATTTTCAGTATACTGAATTATAATTATATAAGTAATTAATATAAATTATAATTATATAATATAAGTATAGTTATAATTATTTTTGTTCCATTGTTTTATATATCAATATGTTGTTTTTAATATTTATTGTTTAACTTTTATGTATTAATTAAAATTAGTACATCATTATAAAAATAAAAATAGAAAAATGGAATAATAACAATGTTTCATTTAGGTATACAGGATTTTTTGGGTGCACATGTAGTAAAAATTAATAAATGTAGTAAAAATAAATACATGTGTAGTAAAAATAAGTTTAAATTACTGCATAAAAAAATTCCATATTCAGCATTTCGATTAAATACAAATGTAGTAAAATTTACTACAGTTTTAGTAAAACTGTGGCAGAAAACGTTTTGAAGTTTTTTTAATTAATAAATGAAAAAAACATTTAATTTTAATGTAAATGTATTTATTTTCGGTAGTTAAAAAATATGTAGTAAAAGTGAATAATTGAAATTATATACGGTGAGTGACTAATTTACATTTGTTTTAAATACATTTTTATTTATTTTTACTACAGAATTTTTTTGGGTGTACCAGCTCGCTACAGGGAGCTACACGTCAGTCAAAGTCAGTAGAAATTTTTTGTTTTTCCAGCTAAAAATAGAATTAACTCTCTGCGAGAGGGAAAATTAACGTTTTACAATTCATCGTATCAGTCAAATTTTCAGTGAGCCTAAGGCCTTTTCCACACTTGGTCAACGCAATTCCAACACAACTTCAACGCAACAGCGAAAAAGTTGAAAAGCAATGCAACTATAAACCGAATGCATTCAGACTTGCTTCAAAAGTCATGCAACATATAATAATTGTTATTATATAATAACTCATGTTTTTCGACTTCTTGCACTAATTTAATATTTAACACTTTCATTCACACTAGCTCATTCATCTTGCAAACTATTTCTTCTTCTTTTAGATTCTATTAGGAACTAATTAATTAGCTTATTCACCTTGATTAATATATAAAGCCTACTGCACTACATGTACTTGAATTCACAAAACAAACAAACTCATGCAACACGTCGCCGATGAAAATTGCGGAAAGCCGCGTTGCGTTGACCAGGTTGAGAACGTGTCGAGAGCTTGTTGCGTGCAAGTTGCTTAATCTGAAGGTTCCGGTATAAATACACAGGCTAGCAACTTGAGTTGGAGTTCCGTTGACCAAGTGTGGAAAAGGCCTAAGACCTGCATCAATTAGTCAAATGGTTGCAAACTTTTACTTGTCTACTGCCTAGTAGCAAATAATTCATAAAGCAGTAAATTCAGCATAAAAGTACTTTTATTGTATTTTAAATTTCCGGCGAATCGATTTGCCAGAGTGATCAGTTTCAATCTTAAACGATCAACAATAGGTGATTTTCTTTATCCGAACAGAGTAGGGTGCGAACTGTCAAAATAAATGCTCGTGTTTCATTTTTTGTTTTGAGCGCTCAGAGAACCAAATTGGTGTTTCTTTTTTAATTTTGAGCGCACTCAAGCCCTACTCTACATGCACCTACTCATGTGATGGAGTAAATTGAGCGCAGAACAGAGCACAAAACAAAACCAATGAAATGACATATGTTAATCGAATTAAAGTTAAAATTTAAGTGCTATGTTGAGATGGCGAGAAATAATTTACGCATTTGCTCAGATGTTTTGTGATATAATATAATTTGTTATATTTTGACAGTTTGTGCTTAATGCGTTTCAAAATGAATTCTATACTACACCTTCCCCACTCGGATCATTTTTGAGTGATAAGTCTCTGCGAGCTCGTCGCTTTGAATTAATAAAGAAAATTGCCTAGTGTTTTCATTATCACACTCCATTCAAATTAAATTAATAAATAACTAAAATATTTGATAATACTTAGATGCACACAGATCGACTGAATATCACAAAATAGTAGGCAGTAGGAAAGTAGTAATAAATGCTTGCAATAGCCATCAGCAAGGGCGTCCGCAGAACTTTTTCTAGGGGGGGGCAAAGGTGTGCACATATATGAGAATGAACGTGAAATGTTACCTATGTAATTTTATTGTTTGAGATTTTCGGTGAAAATTTTGTGAACACTGCACGTTAATGCACTCCACATATGCAACATACTAATAAAAACAATAGATGCACAACAGACGACAAATAGAAAAAAATCTATTGTTAATCGTTAATCGCTGATCAGGGCTGCTTAAGGGCCATATAGACTGCACAGACTGTTTGCGCAAACAAGACTTTTTTTCTCGTCATAGCGACGACCATACACTTTATAGACTTTATTTTTCACATTTTTTCGCAGACTTTTAATTTCTATTAATTTTTTCTTTTCTGCTTTCATTTTTATATATTTTCCTTCACAAAAAGTGATTCACAGCTTATTCTATGGAGTGCATACTTTCAATTTTAGGGCTATATACATAACAACGAAACTAACAGGAATAGAAAAAATAATATAGTATCATTTAAAAGAACAAGATGTTTAGTTTAATAAATTAACTTAATTTATTGTAAAAGTATATATTAAGTTGGCTTAAAATTAAGAAACCAGAAAATACTGTTTAATTTTATATCACAGCTTATTTTATGCAGTCACTTGTCATTTATAAATTTTTCGTATTAATTAATGATATTTGATAATTTTATTATTTGGTTTGGCATTGATGCGACCAGTTTTTAAGTGATAGTTGGCAAAATATTCGCCCACTTCGTTTTCAATATCTCTTTCAGGTGGTTTTTGTTTGAAATTTGATGTTTTCGGATTTTATTTTCCAATAAAGATCACACATTTTCAATAACATTAAGGCCTGGCGACTGTGCTGGCGGCGTCATCAATTGTGGGCAGTTGTATATTAGCCTGGTTTGCACAATACCCGCTTTGTGCTTTCGATCGTCATCCTGGTAAAATCGGAAATTCAATTTTATACCCAGAACCTTGGCACTCTGCAACAAATTGTTCTTCAGGATCTGTAGGTACTTAGATTTGTCTATTGCTGTTTTAATAAACGGCAACTTCCCAGTACCAGCAGCTGACATTCAGGCCCAAACCATGACGCTGCCACCGCCATGTTTCACGGTTTGTTTTAAGTTTTTTTGTTGACCTCGGTATTCGGTTTTCGCCACATATAGCACATACCATCTGAACCGAATAAATTGATATTCGATTTATCTGCAAAAATATTTGAATTCCAGTATTCTGGAGCCTTGGACATATGTTCTTTGTCGTAGTTGAGTCTGCATAATCTGTTTTTGGGGATAATAAACGGCTTGTTTCGTGTTACTCGGCCATGAAAGTTCTTTTTGCGCAAGACACGTCGAATAGTTTTAGCACTACTCTGTTTGCTCAGGTCAGTTTGATCTTCAAAAGCCATTTTCGGAGCTGAGAGTCTCGGATTAGCCTTTATCTTCCGTACAATATGACGCTCGTCGGTTGCATTAAAAATTAGGTTTGGTGCTTCTTTGCTCTTATTGTGCAATCGATTCTTATGAACGAAGCGCTAGTTGATTTTTTTGCCCTGTAGAGGAATTGCTATTAACCATTTCAGCCATTTTTCACTCCGAGCTGCTGTTTTTAAAATAGTATATAACCAATTCTCGTTGTGCGCGCTCCTATTTTAAATAATCATAGAAGCAGACACTTGAAGCAATAAAATCCGACTAAAAAGCTAACACAAAGCAATTATAGAAATATAACGATGGCATAGCTAACGAAAGTACCGTTAGACAGCGCAGCATTATAGTACCGTAACAGAGAGAAGTGACTGCATAAAATAAGCTGCGAGATGAAATTAAGCAGTATTTTCTGTTCTCTTATTTTTTGAACATCTAAATATATGTATTCACAATTAATGGAAAACCTTTATTTAACTAGACTTTTTGCTCTTTTAAATGACACCATATTATCTTTTGTATTCCTGTTAGTTTCGTTTTTATAAAGCCCTAAAGTTTAAAGTATGCACTGCATAAAATAAGCTGTGAGCCACTGTATGTCTTCACTGTATAAAACTTTCGGTATTATGGCAAGTTTGCGCAAACACAACCAAAACTTAAAATATTTTATAGCAGACATCAGCACAAACCTAAAAACAGCCAAATACACTGTCGAATAGAGTGCGCAAACACTTGTTTGCGCAGACAATCTGTGTAGTCTATTTGGCACTTTATGCAAACGTATTGGAGCGTGTTGTAGCGCTATACAAAATTGCTGTATGACCAATGCGTATAAGTAGTTAACGAAATCGTAACAAAACGTGACAAAACTAAGATTTTTACCACAATATTTAGATATTAGGACTCAGGCTTAGAACTTTTTATTTTTTAAAATTTTTTATGACTATATAACATATACACATTAAAAATAAATATTTATAAAATTTTTCCAGTCTTGCCCCCCCTGCACCCCCCTGTGGACGCCTATGGCCATCAGTCAGAAAAGTCATGTGTAAGCGGTAATACAGTCAAATATCTCAAGGAGAGTAAAGAACGCGATATGCTTCAGTCATTTTCACTGACATGCATGGTGTAAGAAACCAGGTGAATGCGACGTCGCTTGCTAAAGCTGACAAACTTGTGAATGAGTGAAAGAGACAGAACAGTTGATTTTGTACAAAAATTAAAAATCGCGTTCACCTTGTTTTCTTACGCCATGCTGTCATGTTAATTGCCCCTTTCTGTTCAAGTTGCAACACACACACAAAAAATTTTGGTCTACACCCAAAAAAATTCTGTAGTAAAAATAAATAAAAATGTATTTAAAACAAATGTAAATTAGTAACTCACCGTCCAAATAAAATTGTAATTATTTTTACTAATTTCAAGTATTCACTTTTACTACATATTTTTTAACTACAGAAAATAAATACATTCACAGTAAAATTAAATGTTTTTTTCATTTATTAAATAAAAAAACTTCAAAACGTTTTCTGCCACAGTTTTACTAAAACTGTAGTAAATTTTACTACATTTGTGTTTAATCGAAATGCTGAATATGGAATTTTTTTATGCAGTAATTTAAACTTATTTTTACTACACATGTATTTATTTTTACTACATTTATTAATTTTTACTACATGTGCACCCAAAAAATCCTGTATACCTAAATGAAACATTGTTATTATTCCATTTTTGTATTTTTATTTTTATAAATATGTATTAATTCTAATTAATGCATAAAAGTTAAACAATAAATATTAAAAACAACATATTGATATATAAAACAATGGAACAAAAATAATTATAATTATACTTATATTATATAATTATATAATTATAATTTATATTAATTACTTATATAATTATAATTCAGTATACTGAAAATATTAATTAGTTGTAATGAAGGTTATAATAGAGATAATTGAATTGTTTATTTTGTCATCGGGCAACATTAAATTTAAAAGAACTCTTCGTATTAACAAAAAAAAGTTTTTTGATTCTGTTGGACTTTTAATATAAAAAACTAAATACATTTTCAACAATGTAAGTAACGCTTGCGCATATGCGTTAAAAAATAATTTAATGGAGTCCCAAACTAAAAAAATCGAGTCCGCGTCATGAAGAAGACCTTTACTGGCGACGGCAATATATGGATCACACGGCTTCTTGTGATCTGAAATTAAAATAATTTAACAAATTAATGGGAATAAAATTTCATTAAATCAATTTCTGAACATAAAACATCCTGATATCAAGAGGCTAGATATAATTAAGCTAGAACGTATCCGTCTAAACGTCTAAACGTTGACTGTCATCTAATAACACTTGAGAGTTCGATTTGCTCAACAGCAAACGAAAGCCTACAACGACAAGCAATATCGATATCAGCGACTCCCTAACACTGATAAATGATGTTTAAAACTCTTAAAAATACATATTATTAGGTGGCAACCCTATTATTTCAAAATTTTATAATTTTGAAATTCTGACCACGGATTCGGATTCAGCGACCCCTTTTTGGTGTATCATTGTTTTTTTGCCAGCCCTGAATTCATAAAAATGCAAAAAATGAAGGTGGCAACCCTATCCACCATCTTGAATTTTAAAATTCTGACTTCAGATTCGATATCAGCGACCCCCTAACTCTGATAAATGATGTTTAAAACTCTTAAAAATACATATTATTAGGTGGCAACTCTATTATTTCAAAATTTTATAATTTTGAAATTCTGACCACGGATTCGGATTCAGCGACCCCTTTTTGATGTATCATTTTTTTTGCCAGCCCCAAATTGATAAAAATACAAGAAATTAAGGTGGCAACCCTATCCACCAACTTGAATTTTAAAATTCTGACTTCAGATTCTAAATCAGCAACCTCCTAGCACTGTTCAATAATGATGCGTGACCCATTTTTACCTAGTGTTCGCGCCAGCACCGTATTCGTTGTCTGATATAAATTATCTATTACCAGTCAACAAGCTTTCGTTGCATTGACTGCAGTGAGCTCTCTGACAACGATATCTTAGATCAACAAAAGCAAGACAGTGCAGTCTAGTGTGAAATGAACAAATGTTTTGAAGCCAGTTTTAAGTGCACCTACGCAGGGCTCTAATAGCTGTTTTATATTCAAACTAGCTTAGAATTTGTAATTATAAGTATTTATATTGTAAGTATAAGTAATAATAATAATAATAATTATAATAATAATATTAATTGCATTATTATTACCTTTTCAATAATTCGCTGTGTGTGGTCCGTATTGCGTTGTTTCTGCTGCTGCCTTTGTTCCCTTCTTGCTTGCAATTTTTTTTATTTAAATTTTATAATGAAAAAATATAAACTAAAAAGCAAAGATTGCTTTTATTATAAAAAAATCAAAGTATTTTTGTATTTAAAAAAAATACATTTTTAGAAGTAAACTTACCACAGTTTTCATCACAAACCTTTTATAATTATTTTAATTGAAATAAATACAATTGCTATCGAATGCATATTATGCAGTTTATTTTAATGTAGATATTCCTTAGTTAATTAAATGTATGTAAACAACTACTTACTACATGCAACTACTTCGTGTAGTATTAATTATTTAAATGTAAATTCAGTAAAAATATATTGAATAACTACATATGTATTTAAAATAAATAAAACTACATATATACGAAGTAAATACACATTGTGTAGTAAATTTCACTACAGTATTTTTTGAGTGTAAGCACAGTAAAAAAGGGTGTGTGCTGCAACTTGAACAGAAACGTGTGAAGGCCCCTATAGACGAGCAACTAATCGCACAACTGGTTGATAAACTGGTTGCTGGCTGATGAAAATAAGCAGTGTGTAGGTGGATTTTTGGTGTGTTTTCAGTTTTTTAACCAGTTTTCCAATCAGTTGCCGAAAATCAAAAAGTTTTGATATTTTCGGCTGAAGATCAACGAGTTCATCAACTAGTTGTCGTGTTTTTAGCAACTTAGTAACCAAACGGAAAACTGAATTTTTTTTCTTCGGTTTTTGTTGAAGTTCTGTTATGAGCATTTTATAAATAAAACGTTTTGAACTGAATTTTAACAACTGCCATCAAATGAAAGTTGTGTCTGTAGAAAAAAAAATACCAACCAGTTTATCAACCAGTTGTTCGATTAGTTGCTCGTCTATAGCAGCCTTAAGTAGCCTAATCGATTTTATCAAATTTGAAGTGTGAATGGGGCTATTCATCAAATGATTTGATGAGTGTTCAGACTCGTCAAATCGCCACTGAATCCATTTCTGCAAGAAATGCCTACCCGAAACTCCAACACATGCAAAGTATTTCTAGCTAGAAACTAATACCCTCACAGTAATTCCACATTCGTCAGTTTTGTTAGAATGAGACAACAATAGAAACATTTTATTTTCAATCGTTATGTCAAAAAAGCGGCAAAAAAGCTTTTCGTTAAAATAAAACATTCATTGTTTCGTTGTTGTGCAAGTAAGTTTTAGAAATTGGTTTGACATGAAATTAATAAAAAAAGAATAAAAATAGCTTTAAAGAATGCATGAAATTTAAAATCATTTAAGAAGCCGAACAGCTAAAAAGCGTTTTTTCAGATGATTCTTTAGGTGAGGCTAGTGTTCCCTGCAAGAACACAACCAGTTATATTACTGGTTATATAAAGAAAAGCAATACGGAAGTTTCGGTCAGTATTTTCTATCAGTCTCTTAAGGGCCATGTGAAAAATCTTACCAAAACATTTGTGTACGTGTGATTTTGTATCCTTTTCTTGCACATACTTTTTCAGAAGTTTAAATTGCATAATCATCTCGCTTATACATTTTATATGCCTGTTATTTCAATCAGTTATATAATAAGTTAAATAACTGAAAATATCTGTCAAACTTGCCAGCTAAAGCAATTAGTTAAATAGTGGGTTAAATAATTTATTTATTTGGTAAAAATACCAGTCGCAGCTACCAGTGAAATGACTAATAGGCCTATTACGGTTCACAGCAATAAACTGCTGTGTCTTCTTACGAGTAGACACAACGGTCAAGAATACACTACAGTTTCGAGCTATTATGGCTCACAACAATACGTTGTTGTCACGCTTGATTGTGGAACGTATGTAGAACTCGTTGCTTGACTGGTCCAGGGTTGCTTCAGAGATAAATAAAAACGTACTCTTTAAAAAGTATTTTCTAATAACAAAAAGTACTACCACGAAAATAAATTTTTGCGATATGAACGGAAAATATTCTGAGCCCTTATTTAAAACCGTTCATTTCAACCGGCGTTAAAAAAGGATCAAATCAAGTTTAATGAAATACTTGTATTTTGATATGTTTTTAAGTACAAGGAAACATTTTTTACGAAGATTATATTTATGTTGAAAAAAAATCAGGCTCTCCCCGCTATTACAGCTCCACTAAAAGAAAAGATACAAAATTTGTTGATATTTCGTTATATAATCTCAAAAATTTTGCTCCGCTACCGCACATGACACGATATATTAATTGAAAAGTTATTTTTTCTAAAATACAAAATATTTTTTTGTATTTTGTGGTGAGTAGTTAAGATTCTAGATCAATAATACTTAACACGTGCCAAAAACGTAAAACACCCTGTATATTGAAAATGTTACAATATAGGAGGAAACTGAGTACAGATTTGAAACCAGGGTTAAAAGAACATATAGGAATAATAATAGGTTTACCGGATACGCAATTTGTAGATTAGTATTATTTATATGTCTGAATATAAGAGTACTGCTATTTTTCGCTCGCAACTGTATACAATAATACCAGATCGAACTAACTTTAAAAGTTATAGAATTTTTTTAAAAATTTTATTTTTTCAATTTGCTTGAGGTACTCCAAAAACACCTGCAATATCAGAAAATCTTAAAAATGGGATATGTAGTTTGGGTTTTATGACGAAAAAAACAAAAAAAAAATAATTCAGCTTAAGGGACATCAAAATAAAATGTCAGCTACGATTATTTTGCCAAGGATGCTGTTTTGTCTAGAGTAATTACAAAAATTTTGGTGTATAATAGTCTTTGTTTGATGTATGGTTTGGGAGTTATGTCGAAAAAATTATATAAATATGAAAAACTTTAAATGCTTCTTGCTAGTTAACTAGGTAACTAGTTAATAAGCTTAATTTGGATAAAATTTTTTTCGTCGATAAGTCCAAAACAAGGCTAAAAATATAAACTCGCCGTTTCAGCTCTTGTAAGGACTTTGACCTAGCTTCTATTGATCAATTGTGTTGTGCGTGTTATTAAATGTTTGATCACAAGTGACCGAGAACTGGACCTACGTATTTTATGCCGACTCCGAACGGCTTATGTTCTCAAGAAGCTTTACATGGCAATTTTTACCCTCTGAGGTTTGCCATTGTCTGCAGAGAGGCGACGACCAAAGAGAAAAATTTATTCAATTGAAAAAACTTCTGTCTGAGCTGGAATTGAACCCGGGCTACCGCAGTTCATTAGCTTAGAGGTCACGCACTCTACCCACTATGCTACAGCCGTCACTCGAAAACAAGGCTAGATATCGATAAAATAAGCTTAATGCATCACCAAAATAAAGTTTTAAGCTTTGTTTCTGAATGATTTTTCCAGGGGAATTGGAAAAGGGAGTTTTAATTTTTAAGATAGCAGATAAAGATATCACATTTTTTTGCTTACGCTCATGAATATTGACGGTTGATGAACAAATTGGCATTAAAAATTTCCAAAATGTTTTTGAACTTTATCCTAAAAATGAAAACTCCCTATTCCGATTCCCCGGGGCAAATCATTCAGAATTGGGCAGACGGTTTAAGTTTTTCTAGCTCAAAAAAATTCAAACGAATTTTCAAACCACTATCTCCTAAACTATAAGAGATAGAGCAAACGCGTTTTGACCTCGGCGTAGCCCGACTTAAGGACGATATTATGTCGAGCATTTTGGTACATTTAATTTTGAAAAAGTTAGAGGAATGCCAATAATGGAATATATTCACATTGCTAAGATTTGCTTTACAAAACAAAAATATTCGGCAATTATTCCGCTACTTTGGGCCGAAGAATAAGAACTCGGCCAACTATGCCGAATATTTGGTCGGACACTAAATATTTTACAAAATATGTTACGAGTCTTAAAAAATACATTTTTATAGTGCCAATAACATAACAATAAGAATTAAGAATTATTATAATTAAGAATTACGTAAAATTTAAAATACATATTGTTTTTAACTCAAAACCCCTCTACTGACCGAAAGGGGAATGGGAACGGGATTTTTGGACCACCATTACAGTCTATGAAAAAATGCTACCTTGTATTAACAACATTTTGATATTTCTGCATTTTCATTTAACTACATTATAACATTATTCCATTTATGCCAAAATTTCAGCCAAACGCATTTCCCCTTCTCTCATAAGCAATCGTATTTTCCTTCACCATTAAACGCATTTCTAAACTAATAAAGTAGCATTTATTTCTACCATAAAACTTCCAGAATAATAAAAAGGTACCCTCGCAGAAATATTTCGTACTCTCAAAACAAAAATGTACTATAATTGGTACGTTTCGATGCAACTGTGAACTGTGGTCACTGTCAACATAAAAAAAGCAAACAAACAATTTTCAATTCAATTGCTAAATTAAATTTAATTCTGTTGACAAGGAGACGTATTATTAATTTTCTGTAAACTTTTCATAATTAATTAAGGAAAACGCAATTTTAAATAAAATGTTAATTTTTAATCTATTTCGTTTCTTCAACACAACGCCAAATTAGCTGTCTTCAAAATTTGGCAGATAACAAGACAATAAATCACAACTGCTGTGTTGCATAGTAAGTGTATTGAAGACACAGCATTGTTGACAGACAACAGTGGAATGTGTTCAGTTGCTTTGTTGTCTACCGTAGTAGCAATTTACACAGTGAAGACAGCAATTACTGTTGTGTTGTGGACCGTAATAGGGCTATAAGTAATTAACTATTTGTTATACCAAGTACATCAGTTATATCTACCATTTAAATGACTGGTTAATTCCCTATTATTTTTTAACTATATGAACACATTTATTTTTTGAATTTTTATTGAAAATTGCATATTGAAAATTGCTGCGTAGCTTTATTAACAAATCCACTTGGAAACACTGTGTGTAATAGCAGCAAAAGTATTCGTGATAGGCATGCTAGCAGCTCCTGCGTGTTGGGCGAGAACTATCGTATTGGCTTTGGCCACGGTGGTCAGACACTTGTTGGCGAAGTATTTTGTTGCACCATAGTTTGCTGCTGAATGCCAAAATTAGCAGAACGCAAAGCAAGTTGCCGTTATATTTCCATTTTACTGAGCCGTAGAGGTGACTGCTGGTGTAGCTTGAGCCTGCGTTTGTAGAGCTGCAGTCAATGGTATGCCAGTAATACTCGGAGCAGCAGCTACCACCTGCACTTGACGACCACTAGCTTCGTTTATTTAACTAAAAAAGCCTTAAAACATAATTATTCTTACAATATATATTTTATTTAATATATTTCACAATTAAAAGTACTTACGTGCTGTTACACGATATAAATAGTTCGTTTGAAAATTATGTAAATTGCGTGTACATCAAATTTATTTTTCTCATAAGAAAGAAAAAGACAAAGACAAGTAGAACACATCCAAAATCATTTGTCTCTGTCTACCACACCAATAAGAGAAAATAGGGATGTACAACTGAATTGCTGCCTGTTAAATAATAGGTTCAATAACTAATAGTATTTTTTACCGCCATTTTAATAACAAAATACCATGCATATGTGTTAGTGATTAAAAATTTTTTTTGTGAATGTGTTAAAGTTTCGGTTAGGAGTGTGTTGCAGGGTTACCAGCCAAGTAAATAGCGACAGGGCTGATTTATTTCATATCAGAAAAATGCGATTTTGCAGAAAATGCGTTTAAAGTTTTCAATTGACATACACCTTGTATGAAAAGATGGAGGCATATTTTCCTCTTACGCAAAGAGTATTCAAAATAGCAACATAAAACTTTTACACAATATGAAGCATGATATAAAGAACATAAACGCAAAAATCATGTCTTGTGAGTTATGACGGTTTTCAAGTAAATGAACGACATAATGTTCAAATATAATTTTTATCGTTTTTATATCTATAAATGTATTAATATGATCTCTAAATAAGTATGATCTCATTTATATTTTTAAGTTTTGTTTTTGAATTGAATTGTTTTTATAAAATTAATTATTAAGTATGATCTCATTTATAATTTTAAGTTTTGTTTTTGAAATGAATTGTTTTTATGTAATTAAATGATTGATCTTAAAAAAACCATCAATTTTTTTAATTTTACGTTAGTACTACATATTTTCTACGTTAGTTTGCACTGGTTTTTACGTTACACCTACATATTTTCTACGTTAGTTTTTACCATTGCTTACATTAAGAGCTAACCAAATTTTACAGTATTCCTACCTCTTGTTTACGTAACAACTAACAGAATTTAAAGGTAAGTCTACCGAAAGTTAACATAATATATACTAGTTAATTTATCAGTTAACTAACCGGTAGCATTATCATGAGTAAGCGAGAGAGCTACATGTGAAATTATAAGGAGTGCGCACGTAAAAATTGTTACATTAAAAAATCCAAAAATTAAGTACACCATGGAGAAATCTTTAAAAATTAAAATTTTTTTTTAACTTTATTTCATGTTGGTTGTTGGTATATAAAAAAAATTTCAAAAACCGTTGTTAAAAGCAAAATTTTTAACTTTAACAGGAACTCCTTCCATCAAGGCCCTTATGGTACTTTCAGGGATTTTTTTTGATGCTGAAGTCCACTTCCTTTTGAAATCCTGCAGGTCCTTAGAAGCTCCTTTTGTCTCCTTCATTTTTCTTTTGATAAGGGCCCAATACCTTTCCACTGGTCTTAACTCTGGACAGTTTGGTGGATTTGCCTCTCTAGGTACAATATTTATATTATTCTTTGTGTACCACTCTTGAGCTTTCTTTCCATAGTGGCATGACGCAAGATCTGGCCAGAAGTAGTTGGACACCTTGTGTTGAGTCAGAAATGGTCGCAATCTTTTTTGCAAGCATTCATTAACATAGATTTCCGCATTTATCGACCCAGAAGTTACGTATGGCTGACTTCTTTTGCCACAACTACAAATGGCCTGCCACACAAGAAATTTCTTCGGAAACATTGTTATTTTTTGGGTCCTGTACGTCTCTGATACTTTTCCCCGATGATCTGCTACATAATAGTCCTGACCTGGAAGCTGCGAGAAGTCTGCTAGAACATACGTTTCGTCATCCATGATGCAACATTGAAATTTTTTTATGAAATTTGTATAGAGTTTTCTCGCTCGAGTTCTAGCCTCGATATTCTTTTTAGCATTCCGATCGGGGACTTTTTGGACCTTATACGATCTAAGCCCAGCATTAGCTTTTACTTTTCGGACAAATGCCTCCGAACAATTTGCAATAACAGCTGCTTTCCGTCCTGATGTGTTTGGAGCCTTCACTAATATTCGAGAAACTTGTTTTGCCTTCTTAACATCTCCAGATCCATATTTTCTTCCAGATCCAAGCTTTCGGTCAACACTGATGGTTTGCTTGAAGTTTTTCAAGACGCGGGAAACAGTTTGTCGGGACACTTTTACGGTTTTTGCAATTTTTTTAAAACTCCACTTGGGATTTTCTTGTGAAATTTGAACTATCGTTTTTCTAACTTCTTTTTGATTATCCATTTTGCACTTAGATGTTCACTAAAACGAAAAGAAATGATATCATTAAAAACTGACATAAAATACGGTGGTTTTGGCGTATTTAAAAGTTATTTCGTACGCTTGTAAAGCAAGTAGTGAAGCCAAATGTATGTTACAATTTTTACGTGCGCACTCCTTATTTGACCCTTCATGGGTAAGAAAAGGATAGCACTAATACCGTACATGAGTTTCGGGTAGTTTTGTTACCACACTCTTAAGAAACTAATAGAAAGTTTTTCATGTAGCATATTTTTTTTCATATATTCTGTAGTGGAGTTTTTCAATCTTGGGGCTTTTTTGCATTTCCAAACTGCGTTGACAACTGGGGTTGAAAACTGCTTTTCGAAGTTTCGTTCCTGCGTAAAGTTATTTTTCTCCCGAAATGTAAACGTCGTAGTGTAAACATAGTAAAGAGTTTTTATTGATCAAAACGGTGATAATGGCAGTCAACAAACAAGAGTTTTAAATATTGAGTGGTGCATTTGTGGCCCGTTAACCATTTTACGAGTCATTTGGAAAAGATCAAGAAATTGGATTACCATTTATTTAAATTTGGAGTCTATCGTGTGATATGTAGGAAAGGTACTTCAAAGAATTTGTTGCCAATATGGTGGAATCCGATGAAAACGAAATGCCAACGGTTGCAACAATAGCTGATGATTTCGAAGACCGTTATGTGTAGCCACAAGCTCAAGAAATTAATGAGGATTCTTCTAAGGAATAGTTGCACTTTGTGGCCCACGCCCCTTTTTTCAAAATGTGTATATAGAGCCCCTTAATCCAAATCTGCAAACAAAAAAAAGTCGGTCTCAAGTGGTTTAGGATATAAAAATCGTGAAAGTTTGAAAAAAAATGGCTTTTTCCGTATACAAAAAATCTTTACTTTTTAAGCATAAGTGAAGTTCTAAGAATGCATTAGACAGAGAAAATTGTATATTTAGAGCCCCTTAATACAAATCTGCAAAAAAAGTCGCATCTCAAGTGGTTTAAGAGATAAAACTAGTGAAAGTTTGAAAAAGTGACTTTTCCCTTATACAAAAAACTTTTTAATTTTTTATGCATAAGTGAATTTCTAAAAATGTATTAGACAGATAAAATTAGTGTAAGTGCGAAAAAATTACCATTGGAAGATTATGAAAACATGAAGGCTCCAAATGAGAAAAACTGAAATATTGATTGAGGTGTTTTCATTGGTGCCGATGGCGATGTTTGTGATTCTTAAATAAATTGATAAAATTAATACAATTTTGCAAGTATTTACTAAGTAACTACATGTTACGTGTACTGTGGATCACTCAGTTCTTCACCCCATTGCGAATTAGGTTACTTCTAGCTAAGACTTATCTTCTCCCTACTCTCCTCTACGGATGTGAGTTGTTTGCTAATTGCGATGCTGCTTGCACAGCAAAACTAAATGTGCTTTTCAACAATATCGCAAGATACGTTTTTGGGTTGAAATCTAGGGACAGCGTTTCACATTATTCTTTTCGCATATTTAATATGTCCTTTGTAAATGTTCTTAAATTCCGCACTTTGCTGCTGCTGCACAAAGTTATATACTCTGGTGAGCCTGTCTATATACGTGAAAGGCTTATCTTCTCGCGATCAAATCGAGCAAAAGCTCTAATCCAGCTACGACATTTTTGCCTTACATCGGAAAGACAATTCTATATCTATGCTATACGTCTTTGGAACTCGTTACCCATTGAACTAAGATTTATCCAAAATACCGTGCAATATAAAAATAAACTTAACTTATATTTTTCCTCGTTGCAATGAAAAAATCTAAAAAAAAAAAAAAAAATCTTATTAATTTTTTCTCTAATAAATTTTATTCACTTTCTTTTATTTTCTTTTTCTTTTATTTATTTTTATGTTTGTTTTATTTTATTTTTGTTATTTTCAGCACTTTTAATTTGTTTCTCATTCTAAACATTAATTAATATTTTTGTAAAAGTAGGCTTTTTGATCAAATTTTTTTCAAATGCAATTAAAACAATTTTAATTCATTTTTAATTCATTTTTTCGTACCATTAATTCATATTGTTACAATGTTACTGCTACATTTAATTTATTTTTAATTCTTTAGCTATAAGCAAAATTGTTAATCATTATAATCTAAATCAATATATGAAGCTAGTACTATAATAATAAGGTTTCTTTGTTGAATCTTGTTGTACTAGCTTGTCGCAATTTAATAAATACAAATACAAATACAAATAACTAAGGTATAACTAGTTAAATATACGATGTAATATATATGACGGAGGAGTATTTACGAAGTAAGTTGAATAGTTACATGAACGATTGAGTTTTGATAAATTTTTAAAACATGTACAGAGTAAGTTATACAGTTATAAGCCATAAAATATTATTATTTTTATAAGAATTTTTAAAAAATCGCCGCGATTGGTATTGTTAACTTTAACAGTGAGATAAGCAGCATTAATTTGTTTGTTCATAATAGATATCATCTAATTTTTTTGAATTGGCCTTGACTTATATGAAACGACAGTGAGTATTTTTAATGGTGAAAATAATTATTTAACACTGTTTGCAAGAACAATTCTTTAAAAACGCGTTTTTTTTTTTGTTAAACGGTTGCGTACCAGCTTTTGAAAAAAGTGGTGCTCAGCTGGCAACGACGTACTAACTAAATGAAAATATTTTTCGAAAGTCCGTAAAGTTTAGGGTAAACAGTTTTCATTTCCTCCCAAGCATCGATGATTTTTCGTTTCTGTTCTAGGACTTCAAAATTGAAATAAAAATTTATTCATCTTGTGGGTGACCCAAATCATCATCTTTTTGCCTTCGTTTGTATACTAGAGATTTATAGGGGTCCCTAAGTTCGAGCTCTTTTTGCACTGATGCTAGTGACGACTCGCTACCCTTTTTTATAAAATCATCATTACTTAAGAACTTCATAACTGAAGCCAATGCTAAGAGATCTTTGATATTAATCTTTTTTTATCTCGGGTCGAGTAACATTGCTACTAATTTTACCAATTTTTGAGTTTGTTTGCAATTTTGGATAACTACAGAATTTATAATACTTGAAATAATTTTGTGCGATTATTTTTACTAATACTCGATTAATAGTCGATTATTTAAACATAAAATGACGATACAATTATTTTGTAAATGGAACGAAAATCATCGATTAATTGAATCATATGATTAATCGCTGCCATTCCCAACTACAACAGAGGATTTTTTGCACCTGTTACACGTTCAGTATATATTGTGATACTTGGATCGCGATCCAAATTCATGGATTGATGGATCGCGGTTGAATGCTACACGTTCAATATTTATCGCGTCAGTATTCATAAATTTTTGCTAAGTGTGTTCATGAAAACCTAACTGCACAAGTACTCAAATGCACAGGCAAGTGAATACCGCTAATTTTTATTTCACCGCCTACTGCAGTATCGTGTATTGATGACACAAAATATGCTACATGTTCAATATTTATTGACAGTTTTGCGATCTGCGATCTAGATTTCAAAATATTTAAATATTTTGCGATCTGGATAACGATTCGTCAATATTGCATGCTACACGTTCAATAAATATCACGATACTGTATATTGATCAATATATATTGAGCGTGTAGCAGGCGCCTTATTCCAAATGAAGATGATCGTGGTCATTCAAAAGTGAAAGATGATTGCCAAAATTGCTACCATGATCAAGGCAAGAGAAAACGGTCAACACAAAAAATATGCGTCCTATGCAAGACACCTGTTTGTGCTGCAGAGATCTGCATGAATGGATTCATTCAATGGTTTCAAGTTCCTTTAATTTTTCAACTCCCTGCAAGTCGAGGCAGGCAAATAGCAAGTTTGCGTGAATCATTGGCAGCAAAAATCAAGTCACCAATTGCAGACAAGTTGAAATAAAGAAACTTGGTATGTAGACAAGTTAAAGTATAGAAACTTGAAATATGAGCAAAAAGCAACTATTTTGTCTACTAATTGTTTGTTTTCAAGTCGGTTTACGCTGTTCGTGGAATTAACTTCATGTCGTCATTGCAAACTTAGTTTAGAAACCAGTTTTACTTGAAAGCATTGGATTGAAGTTTATGTTGGATGTGGTTTTACGTTGTTTTATGTTGTTTTGTTTTGTTTTGTGTTTTGTTTTTGTCGTAATTTAGACATATATTTTGGTTGTTGTTATAAGACTTTACGGCTGTGCGTACAGTGTTATATGTTGGCGTTGTGTTAAACGAATCCTTTTGAGATGTAGTGTGGAGTTGTTTTTATATTGGTGGTGCGCACAGTGAAGTTTTTTAGGCGTTAAGATTAAAGCTAAGCTTATATTTTATACTAAGGTGGCTCCCATATGTAGGGAAAAATTTTTCAGCTCGAATTGTATATAAATTTTATATAAAACTAAAATCTATAAAGTTTCTTGACGATTGATGAACTTTTAGAAGTCGCTAATGATAGTTGGAGAAGCATTTTACAAGAGCTTTTCTTATTTTTAAATCAAAGAAGTAATAAAATCAACGCTTGGACTATATTTATTAAAAAAAAATCTGGTATGCACATAGTTTTCTACTGTTGTAAAATGAGCTATCAATCATAAAAATTGGATGAAAAGTAACAAAGTTGTGAAAATAAATTTCAAATAAATTTATTTTTTCTTCTAATAAAAAAAAAATCGTAAAAATTACAATGAAATGTTAAAATATTTTTTTATCAACATTAATACAAATACAAAATTGTGTCATTACGTAATAGTGTTATTACGTTAGTAAACTTGGTCGTTATGAAATTTATAACCAGAAGTGTAACATTTGGTACATTGTTACGAAAAAAATCCGCAAAAATAAAACAAAGCAATATTAAAAAAACGACTGTTGAGTGGCTATGGAAAACTCTATATCTTTTTTGTGCAAAAATTACAAAAAGAAAAAATCGAAAAAAGGTTATAGCTTTTGAAACTTCACTTTTTTCAAAAATCTTCTTAGTGCCTATTTTTGGCATTGCTTTAAAATCCATTAATACAAAATTTAAAAAATAACTTCACGGTTGGCTATGCCATAGTCTTAAGCTAATTTGTGCAAAAACTTACAAAGCTATTATAGCCATTTAAACTATCAATAGTTATAAGTAAAGTTTCAGATTCTGAAAAAAGATTTGATGCAGCTTAAATGTAAATTCATTTATTTTTACAAAGTACCATAAATTCATCAAAAATTTTATTTTTAATTTTAAGCTGTTTTATATAAAGAGCCGAAAAAATATTAAAGGTAAGAATTTGTTTTATGTTTCATATTTTTTTAGAATAATAAAATAATAATAATATTTGGATATTTGGAGTATATTATTAATAATAAAATAATATTAATAAAAAAATAATAATAATATTTGGATATTTGAATATTTGGAGTATTAAATTCATAAAATCACATATTGTGTTAAAGAAAAAAAAAAACATATTAGTAAAAGTAAATAAGTAAATAAAAACTACAAGAGAGATAAAACTATTAAACTCTTTAATATGCGCTAAATATGGGTAAAATATGCAATTAAAATATTTTTCTAACATTTTTATCGGCTCAAAAATTAATATTTAATGTTATTTAATAAAAAAAAAAAACAATTTCATAATACAAATAAAATTTATCTAAAACAACAAAAATATGAAGTGAACATAAAAGAAATAATTATAAGTGACACCGTATGATAGCACTTTTCACTCAAGAAGTAAACCATATACACTTGAAACTAAGGACAAAGGATGGTAAAACTGCGTTCTCACTTTATAGTGAACGTCAATTTTTTTCAAGTGCAATTGAAATTTTCAATTTTTTTTAAAGTAAAAAAGGATTTGTTTAAAAAAATTTTTTAAAGTACTTAAAACTTTTAAAACAATTTGGGTACAGCAATATGGGTATCAAATGAAAGAAGACAATCTTTTTTATTAAAAAAAAATTGGTTTAAAGATTTCCTTTATGTTACTAAAAAGTAATTCTAAAACAAATCCTGACATTCTAGAGAAAAAGAGAGAACGCAGTTTTACAAGTCTGTACCTCTAGTTTCACGGGTATATTGTTTACATCGTGTGAAATTTGTTTACGATAGTTGTGGTACGGTGTTATCTTTCCCAAAATATGTCGCACTAAATTTATATGGCTGTCAATAAGAAAAAGCAAAAATATGCAAAACCCACATGTATTTAGTGCAGGGACCGTAACGGTTGATTTTTTTTCAAAAAAGCCAACAAATAATCGTTATTTTTTGACCGGTTTTATTTCGATAAAAAAAAAGTTAAAATATGACTAATATTTTTGATCAAAAATAAAGATTTAAAATTTTACAATGCTTTTTCTTATTAACATAATAATAGTTAACAATTTTTAAAACAATTAATAGCGCAAATTTTTTATTCATTTACACCTACATATATTACTATATAATAACATTTTTGTACAGAAAAAAAATCATTGCTATCAATCTTCATATCGTTGCATTGCATCGCTTAGTTACTTATCATGGCACATTCTTTTTCCATTTATTTATATAAATGACTTTAACAGCGACTGCAAGCAGATGATAAGGAATTAATATATGACTTTTACTTTTGATCGAAACAATAAAATTTTTACTGTTATTTTTGTTCGAAAAAATAAAAGTCAAATTTTAACTTTTATATTTGATCAAACAAATAAGTCAAATTTTAACTTATATTTTTGATCGAAGAAATAAAAGTCAAACTTTAACTTTTATTTTTGATCAAAAAAAAAATGCGCAATAAATATGCAAAAACAGGCATTTTTGTAAAATATGTAAAACCAAGCATTTATTTCAAAATATGCTTTAACGATTGAATGCCATTTTAAAGACAATTTCATAGCTCGTAAGGATAACTTAACAATTTTAAGATGCCCAGTATAAACATGCATTTGCATGATATTCCTAGTCCTAATGTTATATTAAAGCATTTTTTTAAATATTTAAATAAATTCATATGCATGTATGCGATCGCTTTCACATTTTTTTACATACCATATCTAGCTGAACATCATCTGAAAGGTCATTATCCCTGCGTCGATATAGCTATACTGAAATATAGCGTTTCATTAATTTTTAAATACCCGATCTTCCCCACTGAACTTTCCAATAGCAACCACTTAATTTTATTACTCCATGATTAATTTTTACCCAGGTATTGTATTTCTTACAATCAAACCGATACCCAATATACAAACATACATACATATTCATAGAACGACAACGCATCTGCATAAAACAACAAATTCAATAAAAGCACAAAAAACAAACAAAAATCCCTAACGCAATAACAGAAAAAAAGTCCCACAAGCTCCGCATTATAAATGAAATGAACAAACGATCGTCAGTCGCTTCCGACGGCAGCGCAGTCGCAAAAAGTTGAAAAGAAGAAAACTTGATTTTTTTCTGCCAACTCTTGTAGGGTAGAAACAAAATTGAATCAAGTCAGACATGATTCGTTTTTCAGAAGCAAGTAACTTGCTTCAATCAAGTCGCGAATCGTATGTGAAAAAACAAATCAAGTTCCTGCAAATCACCTCAAAGCTGGATGTTTTTCAAGTAGCTCGATTTTCAATTTACTTCTTGCAGATCTCTGATGTGCTGTACATAGAAATATCCAGACATTAAAGTGAAGGCTGCTGCAAAATTGAATTTTAAAATATTTTTCAATATCTCAAAAATATCTTTTCATACTTTCTCCATTAAATGCTACCAAATATGATATGTACCTATATGTCAAATGTAAATAAAATTACATGCATTTCTCCATATAATTTTTTAAATACTATATACAAAAAATCCAATAACACATAATCAAAACTTTTGAAAAACAAATATTTACATTCCAAAGGAGTAAAAATCAAAAAGTATCAATATATTAAAATGAACAACTTTTGATATTTTCAGAAAGTAAACGAAAAAAAAAATGTCTAAGCCATATCAGAATAGAATAAAAAAAATAAAGGAGTTATGGCAAATTTAAAATTGGGACATTTACAAATACAGCGCCAAAGTGAGGGTTAATATCGCTGTTTTCGACTAATGCTAGGTTTTCACTAAGACATCTTCAGTGGTAAGTTCCTATCAATCAAATTGAAAATAACATGTGGACATAAATTATTAAGCCCCATCATTATCTTTCACGCGGAATCGTAAAAGGGAGTTTTCATTTTTAAGATAAAGCTCAAGAAAATTTTGGAAATTTTTGATGTTAATTTGTTGATAAACCGTTGATGAACAAATTTGCATTAAAAATTTCCAAAATGTTCTTGAGAATTATCTTAAAAATTAAAATTCCCTTTTTCGTTTCCGCCTGAAAAATTATTCATGATAGGGCTGATTAAATGTAGCTCTACAGTAAATTTTCTAGAATTTTATTAGTGATATTTCAGGTGATAAACTTTTGTCGTCATAAAAATGACATTGAAAACCAAGCATAAGCTTCAACTAAATATATAAAAATTAAGTGCTTGTTTTGACCATGGCAATAAATTGGTTTGGTTTTAAAATTTCCGGCTGTCCCAATTAGTTTTATTTACTATTACTGAATTGATCCTTTTCTGATTTAAATGTAAGCATAGCATAATCGCAAACTTTTTCTAAGTCTTCAAATCCCTGCTTAAGTAAATCTATTGCTCGGGATTTTCTTGATTGTATGCGGAAATGTAGCTTGTTTTCAGTTGGATGCGGAATGGTATAACCACAGAATATAACATCGGGGTATGTACAAATTATAGCTTTCAACGCGCAACCAACAGTGTTTCCCTCGTTGTTGAAAACAAAAGTACGTGATTTATCGCCACAACTTTCCTCTCCAGCAATCTGAAATATTATACATATATCTTAAATATCCAATTTTTAAAAAGTGCTACCAATACCTCCGCAATAACACCCATTCTTGTAAAACTTTACCGAAAGCTAGTGTTGTGTAATTTTTTGGTTTAGAATTTTTCTTAACGCTGCGTCTACACGTTACAATTGCTATAACAATTGTTTATATCCGTATATATCAAATTTTTGTCAACTTCAAGCAAATTGTCTAGCACGCTAGGAGGGCTTAACAATTTCAAGACAGTATATTACATTTGTTGTATTATTTGACGTTTTCTTTGGTTTTTCATTATTTTTAAATTTTTCTCTGTCCTTGTTCTTCACTTTCAGAAGAAAATGTGAAAAATGTCAGCCTACGTCAAATCATTGTTAGTTCAATTGTCTGTCTGATTGTTGAGACAATTGAGCTGATAACTGAGATAATGGCTGTATTTCTTTATTCATTCCAGACGTTCGGAATGACTGTTTTTGTTTCTTTATTCCGTTTTGATTATCCGGAATATTCTTTTTGTATTTCTTTATTCTTACGGTATATTCCAAACGCGTTCTTTTTATACTATCAGCTAAGGTAGAGTAAAAAGAATATTCCTTGTGTGTGAGGTTATATTCGATTGTTTGAAGTAAAATGTCGCCAAATGAAAATAGAAAATTTTTTTAATTTAAAGTTTTTAGATTGCTTTGTTGCATTTTTATTTTTTAAATTTTATCTGGTGTATTTGTTGTCTTTAATTAAAAACGAAAAATATGTTTCTGGTTTTAACAAATAAAAAATGTTCTTTCTTTTCCAATACTGTTTCTTTATTCATTCTTTTCTGGATAAACAATAATCTATTCTATTCGTTCTCTGCTTTAAGGTCTCTGCCCACTTGCGGCACGTAACGAAACGACACGAAACTACTAAATTTAACTACCATGTGTTCTTATGTATACATGCTCACTAAGCGACAATGAAACGGCAACGACTGTTGACGCCGACGAAAAAGCCGGTGGAGATCGTTTCAAAGAATTCTGACCGGCTTGTCGTTCTCTTTGTTTACAAAAATTACAATGGATTCCAACAGTTTATTGTGCAAAGTAAAAATTCGACATCGATATGTCGTTTTTAAAGCATAAAATCAATCTTAAATCTATGATTTTATAAGTTTTCTACATCGTCATCTAATAGCAAAGCTATTTAAGCTAATTGTGTACTAGAGAATTATGCGCTTATTGATTTGTTTAATTAAAATTTTTGTTGCCGTTTCGTTAAGTGTGCATTGAACATTACGTTGCCTTTTCGAAGCCGGTTTACAGTCGTTTCGTTACGCGCCGTAAGTGGGCAGAGACCTTTATCCGGAATGAATAAAGAAATACACCCAATATGAATGTGTTAAGGCTGGATTACCCAAGCGTAAGGTAACGTAGCGCGACGTTGCCAATTGTCAAGCTAAAATCTGCTTAATGATAAATGTGTACAAGTCGTTACCGAAATCGTAACGTGGCGTGACGCAGCGTAGAAGTCTGTAGAAAATAGATTTCTACGCAACGTTACGATTTTTGACAGTTCGACAAGCGAAAAAATATGTTTAACTTTATATTTTTGTAAATTTTAATACTATATAAGACGATATAATACTATATAAGACGATTGTTGACGAGGAGAAGTAAATAAGCCAACTATAATAAAATGAGTGCCCTGCACTACGGCGCCTGCACTACGTTGGATTACGATTTCAGTAATCGCTTATCCTCGAGGCAACGTCGCACTACGCTACATCCCGCTGCGCCACCTCACGTTACGCTTGGGTAATCAAGCCTTTAGACCTAGGGTAATCGATACTTTTCCTTTCATTTCATAACATATGAAAGCCCACCCTTGCAATATTACCATTGCTTACAATGGAATTTGACAGACCGTAAGCAATGAAAAATTGCCTGTCAAGACTTGGGGTTATATTATTCCATATGCCGTTTATGTTCGTTTGCTCGGCGTTCACATGGCAGTTCAATATGGTTGTTGTAATCTCACAAATTTTTGACAGTTTCGTATTGGAAGCAACAAAAAATTGTACGCCGAGCAAACGGACATTGTGTAATATGGGCAATATTGAAATGAAATGAAAGAAGAAGCGAAAAATTACAGCTCGTTGCATAACAAGAATGTTAAAAGATATGGCAAGACATTTATTTCAGGTCATGAGGAAAAATACCACTTGCGATATCCATGCATAGAAATAAAAATAAGGAAGTGGTGCTTTACTCACGCACACTATACGTGTGTAGAAGGAATTTTCGTCGCTGAGGAAGCGAGATAGAGCGTCGTTTTTTGACATAAGCCCTTCCCGAGCAAAAAAAATTGTTGCCCGCCATTTTTGAGGAAGAGTATCTGTCAAAACACAAGTTCTGCTTCATAAGCGCATTCATTATTTAGGGTAGAAAAGCCTTAATTTTTTTTTCATATTGAGATAAGCTTTAATAGTTATTTATTTGTTTAAAATTTCTTTGAAAACTTGACATTAAATTAAAGTGGAGTAGTGACCTAAGGCTACAAGCTATAACTAGGTATTTTTATATAAAAAAACTAATTAAAAGCCGACAGTTCGAAAAAAACTACACAAAACTATTTATTTTAAAAGAGTTTAATTTGGTATGTATTTTAGTTGTTTAGTTTTTGTGTTATTTGAATATCAATTCAATAGTTTATAAAAAATAGTTTTTAGAAATGAATTTTTAAAAAATCATTAAAAGTAACTTTTGTCGTTTCAGTCTTATTCTGAGTTCATGTCTTTTACTTTATTTTAGCAATGCTTTTCTCTGTAAAAAAAATTGGTAACGCAACATATTATATAACGGTGCTATATAAAAATTGCTTAGTAAGCATACATCGAAAAAATAAAAAATAATTTACGCCTTTATTTACTACATAGTTGAATGTGGCCCTGTTTGAATGTCCTAATTGAATGTTTTTGTGTTTGTTTCAACTTCACTGTGTTTGTAAAATACTTCATTTCACTTCAACTACACCGCTTCCTTATATTTTACTTCTATGTATCCATGCTACGAAAACTTTCATAACCGAGCGTTTCTACTGCCCGAACAAACGAAGAATTAATCGATCGTTCAGACAGTGGAAACAGTGTGGTTCGAACCAAGGTTCGGGTCATTGGTTTTTTTAAAATGCTTGCGAACGCTATTCGTGCAGTGGAAATACTTTATCAGCACGAACAAATGAAGATTTGGTCCTTCGCTCTGATCCGCCGGCGCTGGAACATTTTGGACAAATCGGCAGTTTCTTGGTACATAGAGTGGTAGATTTGTTGAAATGGTAGTTAATAACGTAAAAAAAACAAGGAAAAAAATAAATTTTAAACTTAAAGCCCGGTTTCCATGTGATCTTCTAAGGTCTTCTAAGATCTCCCACAATCATATCTTCAGATTAGTTTTAAAATACACGATGGAGGATGCGGTGCGCCTTCGAAAATAGAACCATGAAAAAGAGAAACGAAACGCATTGGACAATACTCGCTGATCCAAACATAACCACCAGCTGCAACTATTATCTACAAGTTATTTTCACTAGTAAATATTGTAGCACTTACCTCTTTGCATCCTTTTTATTGTGACTGGAAAGACATAGAATGCGAGTGCATCTTTATGGGCTTGATAAAGGAGCGTAAGAAACATACATTCATTTTGCATTTTATAGCATGTGATATCCTCTACAATCTCATGTGATGCTAAGATATCGTAGAAGATCATGAAAGATAAACTTTTTTAACTTTTGCAATAAAAGTCTATCACTTGCTATAAATACGGCAGTCATTTGTGTTTTTTGTTGTTGGACTACCCAACTAGAACTGATGGTCCACATTTGGGTTGCAGCGACGTCGTAGCGTTTATTTTTGTGTCAAAATTGACATGATGTTACGTATTGGTTACGTTACAGAGACCACTATGATTCGAAAGTGGTGCAACACAGTGCCGACATTGTGTTAGTGAAAATTACTTTGAATTGACTTATCACATTTTAGTATACACATTTATATATAAATGCATTACAGAGTTGCCAATTTAATTTAATTAAATTTTGTTTATATGTTTTGTTTACATTGTGCAGCCATAAATATAATTATTTTATAATTAAAATTTATATAATATATAGGAGTACAACATAATTGTTGACTTCCTGTGACTGGAGCGTGAATAAACTCGAGTTCAAATAAAATACGCAGTTTAGTTTTAAAAGATATTTAATCGTTTAAATGCGTGAGTAAAATGAGTTTATTCTCTATAAAATTGCAAATTAAAAAACAAAGCAATTAGTGAAACTGTAACATTATAAAAATTTAAAATAAAGCAATTAAGTGCTACAAAAGCAAAAATACAGAGTTTTTTAATTATATTAAACAAACTTACTTGGCTTTTACTCCAAGACAACTGGACACAGAAAGGACAGTTTCTAACAAAATTCAAATATTTATAGACTTTTTAGTTGCAGTTACAAATTGCAACATAACATTACATTTCATGCCACATAAGTGTAAATAATAATAAATAAACAAATGCAACTAACAATACTTAAACAATAACAATACTTAAACAATAATATTTTGCAGCCATCTCGTTCTCGCCTTTCTCTTTCGCACTCTCCAATGCTTGAAACTGCTTTACCATTTACTGCTTTACCTTTCAAAGCTTTTACAAAAGTATCGTTTTAAAGCTTAAACGACATCCCCACCCCCGTGAATTGACCCCGGCGGGGGAGATTCACCCATATCCTTAGTGCCAGCTTCAACATCCAATAGAGCTAGCTTCGATATTGGTCTTTTTAAGACACCTCCGCTGGTTCTTACGTCTGCTGATCTCGCTACTTTATCTTGGCCGTAATATAGTTTGATGATCCGGCCGCGCATCCATTGCGAACGTGATGCATGATCGTCGCAGATAAGCACCAAATCACCAACAGAAACTGGTTTCACCGGAAAACACCATTTGGTTCTTCTCGTAAGTTCTGGCAGGTATTCCCGAATCCATTGCTTCCAAAAACCATTTTTTAATGCCTGCTGAACTTTCCACTGTTTTCGCAAGCAGAGCAGCCTTGGTTTGAACGGCGCAGGAGTTTGTGTAGAGCTAGTAGATCCTAATAAAAAATGATTGGGGGTTAGTGGTTCAGGATCGTCCGGTGTAACTGGCAGATGAGTTAAGGGTCTGGAATTTACAATATTTTCCGCCTCTATAAGCAAGCTCTGAAAGGTCTCTAAACCTGGCTTATGCTCCTTCAGCATTATATAAAGAGGTTTCTTTATAGATTGAACAAGTCGTTCCCAGGCGCCTCCTGCACTCGGATTTAAAGGTGTATTAAATTTCCATTTAATACCTAGAAGTGATAATCCTTCTTTCATTTTTTTCTTCATCCAAGAAATCCTTCACTCCTTGCAGCTCTTTATTGATTCCAACAAAATTCGTGCCGTTATCACTTCGAATTTGTATCGGAACGCCACGCCTATGGATAAAGTTCCGGATACACAATAAACAGGCATCACTGGATAAGTCGGTTGCAATTTCCAAGTGAACAGCTCGAACAGTAAGGCAGGTAAAAAGCGCAACCCATCTTTTTTCATGTCGCCGATGTATGGTCACGGTGATTGGCCCAAAGAAATCTAGCCCGGTGTAAGTAAATGGCCGAACATAGGGCGTCACTCTATCTGGCGGCAAGGGTCCCATTTGTGGAGGCTGTGGATTAGCTTTACGTACCTTACAAAATGTGCAACTCGCTTCAACGCTGCGAACCAGTGTTCTTATGGATGGTATCCAAAATCGCAGCCTGATTTCATTGATGACCGTTGAGGTGTTGACATGATGAATCTTGCGATGAAACCAATTTGTTAGGAGACGGGTCACCTGATGATCTTTTGGCAATATAATTGGCCTCTTCGCCGAGATGTCAATAAAGGTGGCATTATGTATGCGTCCGCCTACTCGAATGACGTCATTTTCCAGATATGGGTTTAGGGTCTTGATGCTGCTACATTTGGAAATAGGCTTTCCTTCCAACAAACACGCGTACTCATTGCTGAAAGCCTCTCGTTGTACCCATCGACAGAGATAAAATTCAGCCTCAGATTCTTCGTCTGACGTCAGCTCTCCTCGAAAAGGAACATCACCTTTCATTTTGCATTTTAGGTTTCCCACGTATCTCAACACCCATGCCATTGACCACTTCAATCTGCCATAGGACGAAAACAGATTAATACTTGGTACAATTTTACTCACTTGCCTGCTCAGTAACGCAAAGTGTTTTGATTTAAGTTCCTCGGCGCTTTTATCATTTTCCGACTTCATGTTGGATTCGAGCGGCCAATCTTTTTCTGCCATCAAAAGAAAAGTTGGTCCATATTTCCATCGGCCTTCCGCATTATACCGCAGTGGAAATTTCGCACGCGTAGCATCATCTGCAGGATTCAACTCGCCAGGGCACCACCGCCAGTCCTTAATTGCTGTACCTTCTAAAATTTCTGAAACACGATTAGCTACATATTGTTTATAATTGCGATGATCAGATCGTATCTACTGAATGACTGTGTTTGAGTCACACCAGAAAATTATTTTACCAATATTTGCCTCATGACACTGCAAAATCGACTCTTTTAGACGCGCCGCCACCACCGCTGCTTGTAGTTCCAGTTTCGGGATCGAATGAAAACGAGTTGGAGCGCATGATGTTTTTCCAGCAACGAAAGACAATTTTATACGACCAGCATCCATAAATCTCCAATTAGCCACTGCCGCCAACGCCTGCTCACTTGCATCATAAAATATGTGAAGATCAACCTGTGCTTCCTCGAAATCTGCAAAATAACACCTCGAAATTCTAAAATCTTGTACCTGTTTTAATTCTTCCAGCCAGTTCTTCCACTTCTTGTAAATTCCATCAGGCAGCTCATCATCCCACTGAATGCCTGTTTTCCATACTGCTTGCATTAATATTTTGGCACACACTGTAATGTTGGCCAACAGTCCAAACGGATCAAAGATGGACATCGTAACACTCAGCGTTTCGCGTTTTGTTGGCTTTCGTTGCAGATGATAAATTTCAGCAGGCACCTTATTAAATTTAAAAACAAACATAAAAACATCTGGTTTTGACAACCAATGCATGCCGAGAATGCGTTCCACAGCTGAAATTTCTACACATACAGGCTCATCGTTGGCAGAGTTGCCAACTGCGTTTTTTATTTTAGTAGAGTTTGAAATAAAATTCCGGATTTCAAATCCCGCAGCTTTATGGATTTTTATTACATCTCCTACAACCTGGATCGCTTCACTTTCACTTTGAAAGCTATCTACGTAGTCGTCGACATAGTGCCTCTCAATAATCCCTTTTACTGCACGTGGATATTTTACAATGAAACGCTCTGCATTCGTATTCTTCACAAATTGAGCAATTGTTGGCGAACATGTTGCTCCAAAAATCATCCTTTGCATAACATATGTTGTTGGTGGATTCGTAGAATTACCATTTCTCCAAAGAAATCGCTGACTGTCCTGGTCCTATTTCAAAATACTTATTTGATGAAACATCTCTTTTATGTCGCCGCAGACTGCTATGGGCGCTTGCCTAAATTTAAAAAGAATTGATAAAAGTGTTTCATTAATATCGGGACCAGGGATCAAGGCTTTGTTCAATGAAATATTATTTATTTCAGCAGCTGCATCGAAAACCAATCGTAGTCCTTTTTTATTAGGGTTTCTTACGGCAAAATGTGGCAAATAAAAAGTTTTTTGTGTTCGTTGGCATGCTTCTTCATCGGTGAGCTCTCTAGCGTATCCTTTCATAATGTACTCCTGGATCTTATTGCAATATTCTTATGCGTAATCTGGATTACGTTTCATTTTTCGTTCGATGCTCTCCAAACGATTCATTGCCATTTGAAAACTTTCTGGAAATGAAATATTTTCATGTCGCCAAAGCAGCCCGGCTTCATAACGATTTTCGACATATCTAGTTGTGGACTTGAGGATGCAAAGCGCTTTTTCGTCATCATCGGATCGTAATGGCTTAACATTGGGTTTTATTCCAAATGTTTCCATATCAAAATATTTTCGTATGACTTCTTCTAGTTCATTACTTATGATGCTCTTACCTTTTATATTTCGAGCGTGACATGCACTTTTTCGGTTCGGTAGCACTTCTCCACCAACTCGTCCATACACCATCCATCCAAGTCTGGTTCTCGTAGCAATTGGCCCAGGGCTAAGTGAACATCGCGGGATTTCTATTGGCACTGTTAAAAAAGCGTGGGTTAAACTTATAATCATTTTTGGCTGAACGTTCCTATAACTGAAAGATGGCAACCCTGAAAGATGAGCATTGTTCAGTTGTAAATTTTTAACATCAATCGACTGAGTTGGCAACGCTAAGTTTGACGTAATAAAGACTTTCGACATTTTGTATTTCCTTGGATTATTTTCCACGCTGCTAATGGTTACTTCGACGATTTGGGAATTTTCGCGCGCTGTTTTTTCATTTAGCCATTGGAGTTCGAGGACTTCTTCATGTCCATGGAGTTTTAATTCGCGTGCAACTTCGGCATCAAGCATTGTAGCGTTGGACCCATCGTCAACGAAAGCATAGACCTGTTTCACCATTTTGTTATTTCCATAAAGAAGCACTGGGATCACTTGGAACAGCACAGCGTCTTCTTCTCGATTAGCGGCTGCGTGGCAACTTCGGCGTTCTTGGAATGTGGCTTGTTCCATAGCAGCTGATGAGGACGTCGGTGTTTCCAAGCTGGTGTTGATGGGTGCATGCAACATTCGATTATGGAAATGCGTGCAACCATTTGTAGCGCACCTGCGCTTACTGTAACACTTGCTAAACTGGTGGCCATTTTTTAAGCAAGAAAAGCACACTCGCAGTGACTTTACTTTGCTCCAGCGTTCATCAACCGGCAAATTTTTAAAAGCATCACAATCTAAAAGAGTTTTGCACTCACCTTCGCAAACGCGACATTTTGTTGGGGCCACGCTGACAAATGCATATTTGCGGGCTTTGTTATCGGCGGCAGCTTGTGGTGGAGGTCTTCGGGTTCCATGTTGACTTGCGAAGGCAGTAGTTGAAGTTGAAGGTAGCGAGTTGGCTACCAAGTTGGCTATTCTTCTAAGGCCTCCAAGCCATTGCCTGAAATCTAAAATGGTGGCAGGGTCTGGCAACAACAAACATTTTTCGGCCCATTGAATTTGGCGAGATATCGGCAATTTAGCCACGAGTTCGCTGAGAAGCGTAGGGTTCGTGAGGTGATGCTCACCTCTGACTGCTTCCAAAAAAGTGGCCATGTTGCTTATTTTGTTCGCGAAATCAATAAGCGCTGCGAGATCTCCTTCTGCAATCGGGCGTAGTGCGCGTACTTTCTGTACCTGGGATTTGATGAGCTGCTCTGGACGACCATAGGTTTCCTTCAGTGTGGCCATAATAGCATCGATGTTTCGAGAGCTGCACAACAGGGATTCGACGGTTTCACGAGCACCTCCAGCTATGGCGTCCCTCAGACGCATGATATTGTGCAGTGACGAGTATTCAAAATCCAAAGTCGTGCTTACAAACGATTCTTCAAAAGTTTGCCACTCTTAGGGTAATCCTGAAAATTTAGGTAGCGGGTAAATCTTCTTTTGGCGGTGACTTGCAGATTGCTGGCTTAAAGGAATAGACTCTGCAGAAGATCGGTGATGCGAAATCTCGGCTGCAAGTGGCATAGGCGCAGAGGTTATGTCGGACGTAGCGGGTGGTTCGATTCGGCGCATTTCGTTTCGGAGTTCGGTGACACTATTCTGGATCTGTGCATTGTTGGTGCATACGAGTGATTGTATGGCATGCATTTGGCGCCTAAATTCGTCCTGAAGATCTGAAATTCTTTTATTAAATTCTAGTGTTACCTTTTCTAAATTGTTTTCTTTTATAGGTGGCTGACGGCAGCTGGTGGCTCTGGACTGTTCGGTTGGCAGCGGTGGTGGATTCGGTGCAGCAGGAACGGCTCCTGATCGGGTCAGTGCTGAGCTTGAGGTCGACAAAATGGCGGTTGGGTTCGATACAACAGGCGCAGTGGACGGGCGATTTTGATCATTCGACATGGTGGTTGGCGTACTTGGTGTCTGTCCAATCGGTGGCGTGCGTTGCATAGTGCGATGATCGGGCTCGAATCTGGTAGGTGGTACTCCTTTAATCTCTCGTTGGCTAGTTCTCTTTTCAGGGTTCTGTTCGTGTGGCATCAATCAGACTTTTCGAAGAAAACGACGGTTCAAAAGCAGCTAGCAGAAATGTTCGTAGCACAACAGAATGGCGGATTTGTGCGGCAACCAGCAGCGTAAGTTTTCCAAACGAGAGACCAGTCCAACGATTTCGTATTCCCAAAGAATAAAGCTGTTGACTTCCTGTGACTTTAGCGTGAATAAACTCGAGTTCAAATAAAATACGCAGTTTAGTTTTAAAAGATATTTAATCGTTTAAATGCGTGAGTAAAATGAGTTTATTCTCTATAAAATTGCAAATTAAAAAACAAAGCAATTAGTGAAACTGTAACATTATAAAAATTTAAAATAAAGCAATTAAGTGCTACAAAAGCAAAAATACAGAGTTTTTTAATTATATTAAACAAACTTACTTGGCTTTTACTCCAAGACAACTGGACACAGAAAGGACAGTTTCTAACAAAATTCAAATATTTATAGACTTTTAAGTTGCAGTTACAAATTGCAACATAACATTACATTTCATGCCACATAAGTGTAAATAATAATAAATAAACAAATGCAACTAACAATACTTAAACAATAACAATACTAAAACAATAATATTTTGCAGCCATCTCGTTCTCGCCTTTCTCTTTCGCACTCTCCAATGCTTGAAACTGCTTTACCATTTACTGCTTTACCTTTCAAAGCTTTTACAAAAGTATCGTTTTAAAGCCTAAACGACAATAATCTTAAGTGTTTTTTGATATTATTTGGAGCTAAATGTAGATGGGAAAGAAGATTTTCGGTAAAATAGCAGCCAAAACTTCTTAAGAATTTAAGCGCAAGCTGAATATTGAAAATATTGCAACAATTTCATACATTAATACAAAATGTTTAAATATAATAATAATTTGCGTCCACCATTTTAAATAACTTGGGTCGCAATTAGCTAATTGTTACAAAATGTACATCTTGATGAATGATGAGTGATGCATTTTTTAAAGGTAACACTTGATAAGCAATTACCACATTCTGTGACCTAGTGGTAAAGTAGTATCCTAGGAATTTTTACAAACTTTTCCCACAAAATATTTTCCAAATCAGTATCGCTGCAACGTCGTCGTGTAAAAAATGTGTCTTAAGTAACCTGTGATCGCAAAATTCTACTTGGGTATTGTCATTACTGACAAATATTTTTATAGCATTCCAGTAAAATAGAAAAAAAAAATGGAAGCTGTCAAAAAAATAATTACAAAATATAAAGAACAAAATAATCGTTCGCCAGTCACAATGCCTGCATTCAGCGGAAAGAACTGTTCGACAACTTTCGGGCTGAATGGTATGCTCTCACAGAACATGTTCCTTGAGATGTCACAATTTATATAGCGAAAATATTTTATGCTACTTCGCTACTTGAGCACTTTTTCGGCTAGAATGCGGCCAATAAAAAGGATGCAAAGAGGTAAGTGCTACAATGTTTACTAGTGAAAATAACTTGTAGATAATAGTTGCAGCTGGTGGTTATGTTTGGATCAGCGAGTATTGTCCAATGCGTTTCGTTTCTGTTTTTCATGGTTCTATTTTCGAAGGCGCACCGCATCCTCCATCGTGTATTTTAAAACTAATCTATCACTGGTCTTGTCAGGCAAACATTCAATGTTGTTCAAAGGGCTAAAGCTGATAATGTCTAAATCAAGGGCGTCCACACATGGCTACGCGCTGTCTGCACTCTGGAAGTGCATCAGAAAAGCAAGAAATTAGGAGGCGCAGATAAATTCGTTGAAGTAAGTTACGCTGTAGGGATTTCATAATATGGTTAGTTGTCAAAAGAAAGGTTATGAGGTCAGATCTGAATAAAGATCTGAAGGTTAGATCGTCTGTTTTACGACCCCTAGCATCTGCCATTTTAGTCTTGTATAATTAAAAAAATTTTACAATTTTTGCTTCATGTTGGAGTTTGTCTTTTGGGAACCACTTCGCAAGATGGCCAACAACGTCAAGTTAAAGTCGAAGTACTCGGAGTGCGAAGGAACAATGTAACATGTCTGACTGTCTCAACCTGGCGAGGCCAGCATAATCTTTGTGAAATCGCCTCAAGTTGACTCAAACCTCCACGTGGTGTTTCCTGGGCAACGTCAAAACTGACAACCGTTAGTTTGGCGGCTAATCTGAGTGGCGGGCCTCCCTAGGCTTAAAATAGGTTGTGCGTCGGGTTTGAAGCCCACCCGTAAAAACCAATTTCAATGAAAACAAATAAGAATAGAAGAAAATGATCCCCAAATCTGATAACGACTACCGCAAACGAAAAACTGATACTGATTTACGGAAATGCACCTGGAATGTCCGAACCCTTAATTGGGAAGGTGCCTCTATCCAACTGACTGATGTCTTGGAAAAATACAAAGCTGATATCACTGCTATCCAAGAAATGCGATGGAAGGGACAGGGTTGCATTCGGCATGCACCCTGTGATATCTACTACAGCGGCCATGCGGAGAAGCACGAGTTTGGATGCGGATTTGTAGTTGGCAAGAGACTACGGCACCATGTCCTGCGATTCACACCTGTGAACGAACGACTTGCCATAATCCGCATCAAGGTTAGAATTTTCAATATAAGCCTAATATGTGCGCACGCTCCGACAGAAGACAAGGACGATGAGATCAAGGAAATTTTCTACGAGCGCCTTGAAAATGCTTACGAGCGCTGCCCCCGCCACGACGTTAAAATCGTGCTTGGTGACTTCAACGCTAAGGTGGGCAAGGAAAATATTTTTGGTCCATCAGTCGGAAAGTTCAGCCTCCACGACAACACCTCCGATAACGGAATGAGGCTGATTGACTTCGCCGCAGCACGAAACATGGTCGTAAGTAGCACTAGATTCAAGCATCTCAATATTCATAAAGCCACCTGGATGTCCCCTGATCAAAAAACAAAAAATCAAATTGATCACGTTTTGATCGACGGAAGGCACTCTTCCAGTGTACTGGATGTACGCATGATCCGTGGTGCAAACATTGACTCGGATCACTACCTTGTTGCAGCCAAGATCCGTACACGTCTGTGAGCAGCTAAGAATACACGCAACCCTACACAGAGAAAGCTAGACGTCGACAAGCTGCAATCGAAACAGACAGCCGATGCTTTCGCCACTCGACTCTTACTCCTGCTTCAAAGCACTCCTCCAATCGATGATATATGCGCGCAGTGAACACACATTTCCAACTCCATGCGTGCGGCTGCTGAAGAGGTGATTGGCTACCAACGCCCTCGCCGAAACCAGTGGTACGACCAGGTGTGTCGAGACGCCACTGCAGAGAAAGACGCCGCCTACAAAGCCACCCTGCAGTCGGTTGTAACGCGCGCTGCTAAGGAGCGATACAAAGAAAAGAGGAGGGAAGAGAGACATATTTTCAGGCGGAAAAAAAGAGAGGCAGAAAAGCGCGAGCAGGAGAAGATTGAGATGTATGGTGACAGGAATGAGGCCCGAAAATTTTTCGAAAAAATAAGACGCCTTGCCGATGGTTTTAAAACCGGGGCCTCTTCCTGCAAGGATGAAAACGGGAAACTAGTGACAGATGTGCATGACAACAATCCCGCCAATAGAGATGATATTCCGAAAACCCCAATTGCGGATGACAGCGTTGAGGTTCCGCTGCCCGACTATGATGAAGTTCTGACAGCTATAGCTCGGCTTAAAAATAACAAAGCTGCGGGAGCTGATGGCTTACCTGCTGAGCTGTTTAAGAACGGAGGCGAAGCTCTACTTAAATGCATTCACGAGCTTCTATGCAGAATATGGTCGGAAGAATGCATTCCAAACGATTGGAATCTCAGTGTGCACTGCCCAATCCACAAGAAAGGCGGATCCCACTATCTGTGCCAATTACCGTGGGATAAGCTTTCTTAATATCGCATATAAGGTCCTGTCGAGCGTTTTATGTGAAAGATTGAAGCCCATTGTAAACGAACTGATCGGACCTTATCAGTGTGGCTTCAGACCTTGAAAGTCCACCATCGACCAGATTTTCACACTACGACAAATCTTGGAGAAGACTCAAGAAAAACAAGTCGACTTCCACCATATTTTTGTCTTGCAGGATGACACTGAGCAACACCAGCAGCGCAGTTAAAATCGGGAAGGACCTCTCCCCACCATTTATTACCAAATGAGGTTTCAGACAAGGTGATTCCTTATCGTGCGACTTTTTCAACCTAATGATGGAAAAGATCATCCGAGCTGCTGATCTGAGACGTAGTGGCACAATATTCTACAAGAGTGTTATGCTGCTTGCGTATGCTGATGATATAGATATCATTGGCCATAATACGCGCGAAGTCAGTGCAGAATTTTCCAGGTTAGAAAGAGAGTCAAGTCGAATGGGTCTGTCAGTGAATGCAGATAAGACGAAATACTTAGTGTCAACAAACAAACACTCCCAGCGTCTTGGAACCCACGTTACCGTTGACAATACCTCCTTCGAGGTTGTGAAGAACTTCGTTTATCTGGGATCCAGCATTAACTCAACCAACGACATCAGCATTGAGATCAAGCGAAGAATAACTCTTGCCAACAGGTGTTACTTTGGGCTCAGTAGGCAATTGAGAAGCAGAGCCCTCTCTCGACGAACGAAAATCACGCTCTATAAATCGCTCATCATGCCCGTCCTACTTTATGCATCACAAACCTGGATGCTGAGCAGTTTAGATGAAAAGACTTTAGGAGCATTCGAGAGAAAGATTCTTCGTAAGATCTACGGACCAATCTGCGTCAATGGCGAGTACCGAATACGGTGGAATGATGAACTTTATGAGCTGTACGCTGACATCGACATAGTCAAGCGCATTAAAATTGAGCGGCTTCGCTGGCTTGGTCATGTTCAGCGCAAGAAAGACGATGCTCCAGTGAAGAAAACATTCGATTCGGTACCCAGCGGCGGTCAACGCAGAAGAGGACGACCGCATCTTCGTTGGAAAGACCAAGTAGAGGACAACTTGATGAAGCTTGGAATTTCCAACTGGCGCCAGCAAGCGAAAGACAGAAATGGCTGGCGCAAATTCTTAGATGAGGCCAAGACCGACATACGGTTGTAGCGCCAACTAAGTAAGTAGTAAGTAACTCGCAGTGCTTGTTGAGAAGATGACACTCTATTCCATGTGTTTCAAGTATATTGTACAAGCTGATGCCATCGATAGCACTGCTAAACACACCAATTCTGTTTTTATGGATTATTTGAGTCGCGTTGTGGTACGTATTTTCTAGAATACGTTGTCACTGTTGTCACGTCAAATGATACAACAGTTCTTGGATGAATTAGTGTGGCGTGATCAGTATGGAAGCTATTAGGCTTATTACGGTTCACAACAGTAATTTCTGTTTTTATTGTGTACATTGCTAATACTTAAAACTAGCCACAGCAGTGTATTGCTGTGAACCGTAATAGGCCCATTAGCCTTGCAGGCCTTTAACAATGTCACAGCACACATTGCTGAACAGACACGCATGAGCGCAAACTAAACTTTGGCGCAGCGGTTATATCAGGTATGCTCTAATTTATATTTTAATTTTGTAAAAATATTTGTGTATATATTCCAGTATGCCACAAATCCTTTTAAAGATTAGAGTATTTTGCCGGCGAATGCTAAAGGAAACCATAAATTTGTATTTACTAACCAAATTTTTCAGCCTAACCAAAAAACATTTTAATGTCGACTCTAAATTTAGTGTGAGCTTTTGTGACATTATTTATATAGAATTTGCTGTCAAAAAGCTTAAACTAAATTTAGTCGATATTAAAATGTTTTTTGGTTAGGCTGATTAAAAATTTCTAATTACAGCCCTCTTTAAATTTAGCTTTCTTTGAAGAAACTCATGTTTTTGTACCTCTGTTCATTAAATGTGTTAAGGTGTTTTAGCCATACTTTTTCTATATTTTAAAATATTGAAGTTAAAACAATTAAATTGTTAGGAAGCAACATTTTTTCTAACTTTTTCATTCCGTGATTTCGTTCGCTGTGTGCGAATTTTGAAGTTACTAAAATGCTGCTTCTTGGTATTAAAAAGTGTTTTCAGCTCTTAATTTGCATTAGTAATGTGATTACTTTTAAATAAACTAAAAAATAAATTAATAATTAAAAGTAAATGATAAAATAGTTCTTATTGACTAAGTTCACACAAAAAGCATCGACTAGATATGAATTCATACGAATATTTGGTATTATGCTTTTTGTTGCTGGGGTGCAAGGAATTTATATATAATATATAACTTAATATATAACTTCAAGTATTCACTAGTATCCACTAAAAATAGGAAAAATGTGCTTAAATAAAAAATAAGAAAAATAAGATAGCAGTAAACAGAATATTTCGTAATTTGTAAAATTGCATGTAATTTAAACTTAAAGCTTCTGTTAATAGGCTTCTTTAATATCTACACTTATATAATCAACGTTAATGATAGTCACAGGGTAACAAGTCCTCCCTGTGTAACAAGTTTAATTCATCAACATCACTAGTTTTTTGTTTCGCAAGTTTTCCAGCAACTACTTTTTGTTATTAGAAAAAAAATTGTTTGAAAAAATTTGTTTATTATCCAAAATAGTTTTTTATTTAAATTTTATAAACAATACATTATCAGCCCTATTCCGAATAATTTTTCCATTTTGTGTAAAATATTTTTAATATTGTTTATGTTTTCGTTTTAAAACTGGTCGTCACTTATTGTAAAAACTTTCTTTATAAAATTATTTGCCATATTGGTTTTTTGTCTTGTTGGTTGTTAAAAAATTCATCATGTGTCCCGATGAAAATGGTTTTTCATACCATTTGAAAATTATTTTATTATTTTCCCTATGAATTCTCAAGTCTAAAAATGGTATGCGTTCCTTTTCTATCGTAAATTGTAGCTTGTTATGGTATGAATTGAGTGTTTTGAGAACTGTATCCTGGTCTTTTTTATTAATAATTGCGAAGATATCATCGACATATTTTACCATGAATTTAATTGTTATATTTTGTTTTAATAAGTCCTTTATGGATTGGTCCAGTAGGTCATCTAATATTATGTCTGGAATTGTAGGTGACAGTGTGTTACCTATTGGCATACCAAACGTCTGGTTGTATAATTTCTAATCATGTATAAAATAGTTGTTTTCGTTTAAACAAAAATTCAGGATTGCTAAAAATGTGGTTTTTAGGATTTTTTTATTTTGCCCTATTTTGCTCCATTTTTCCATTATTGTTCTAATGGCCAGGTATATCGGTGTATTTGTAAAGAATCAAGAAATTCGCCATCATTTATGTTTATGTCTGTTAATCGTTGTTTTAGTTCAGAAGCGTTTTTTGTGTTAAATTTGTCAGATATTATATTTTTTAAAATGTGTCCAATATGTTTTGCTAACTTATAGCATGCCACATTTGTTGATGAAGAGATGGGACAGAGAGGAAATCCGGGCTTATGGGTTTTGGGGAGTCTATATAGTCTTGGTGCTTGTGGTGCTGGGCAATAAAGTTTAATTTTATCTTTAAAATTTATATAATCATTCTTAAATAGCTCATTAACTATGTTATTTTTTTTGTTAGTTTTAGTGTTAGGCCGGTGGTAAATATTTTGTACGTTGTTTTGTCTTCAAGAAGTTGTTCCATTTTTTGTTTATATTTTTCTTTTTACATTATGGCCGTTGTTTATTTTATATAGATTATTTTATTATAGATTATTTTTTTAAAACTGTTTTTTTAATTTTTCGTTTGTGTTCTATAATATTTTGTGACAATTTGTTTCTAGAAATATACTTTTATTTATCGTCTTCTATTTTTTGAATACTTTGTTCCATGTCCGTTATTATTTGTATTGGTGTTATGTTTTGTTTATTTACTGGTTACGCAAATTTGTCACCCAGAGATATCATGCACTTTATTTCCTTTGGGAAGAATATTTCTGTTTGATTATCGAACCAGTCTTCGTTGCATGTGATTTTCAGGTTTTTGAGCTGGTTTTCTTTTAGAGTCTGTGGGGAGTGAAAACTTCTCAAGCATCAAATGGTCGTTTGACAGCTAGTGGAAGCGGAGGTTGGTGAACCAACCTTGATAAAAATGTCACTGACATAACGCAACCTCAATTTTGACAGCCAAGTCGACAGTTGTTTCCCTGCTCAGGCTTGAATTTGAATTCAAAATTCAGCAGAGGAAACACTACGACATATCAACCGGAAGAGTTTTTCTCATCGGCTCACCCGGTATAACCCGTTGTGTTGTGCCCTCGGCTGGTCTAGAATTTGAATTCGAATTTAAACCTGAGCTGGGATTTCAACCCGGAAGCCGGTAATTATAAATTATGTTTTTTTTTCTTCTTTCCTTTTCTTTTTGCACCAACATTCGCAACAACCTCGTTTGCACCAACATTCGGTGTAAGCGGTCATTAAACCAGGTCGTATAACATAGCAGGTCGTACTGTCCGACTTGCGTATGGAAACGACCATACCCTAGATGAAGGCTGTCAACGAAAAGAGCGATGGCTGGCGAACTTCCGGCCTTTGTCTTTAGGGGCTTTCAGACCATCGTACATGTGCGATGACTTGGGCATGCTCGACGACATGTACGATCATTCGAAAGCAAATGAGACAGTCGCACCGACATGTCGGACGAAAATCAAAAATTTTTGATTTTTCTGCCGGTCGGACCGACATGTTGGCCATGTGAACGCAAGTCGGTCCGACTTACTGCATTTTTTCATTTCATTAGAAGCGTCAGCGGGTGAACAGCAACGAAGCGGAAAAATATTAGAGAAAATTAATATGAAAAACGTTTGAAACATTTTATAATTGTTTATAATTAATTAAAATTGATAAACAATTCTCTAAATATGGAAAATGACTGCTTAATCATAAGGTCATAAAAAAATTGTTCAGCCATTACGCCGATGTGTTCTATTTGAGAGCCAGCAATGAAATGAAGTCGTCGCACATGTACGATTGTTTGAAAGCTCAACAAAATATTCCCGTTAGTTTGTCGTCGTACATGTCAGCGTACAAGTACGTTCGTCTGAAACCCCCTTTTTTCTCATTGATGGCAACTGGAACAGTCGTGTGTAAAATTTTGAGGTAAGTTAAATATGGATGTCGACTAGATTTTTTTTTGCTAATTAGCCAACAACAGTAGGAAAACTCAACAGACACGGCCAACGAAGTAGCTGTGACCATCGGGAGTGCAATAAAAAGGTGCACCACAGAAACAGCAAGACGGCCTTGCGCGGCCGGCTGGCGTGGCGACGTAACCATTCCTCCAACTCAAGCGAAGCTGATGACTACGACGAATCCCACCATAACAGTGATGCCGACTCCGAACTGGAAATGCTAAAACTTAATCCAAAGCTCCCAAAATGCACATACGACCATAGATCATAGCATTGCACCCAAGAGTAACCTACGCAGTGCACGAGCACTGCCAAACGAAGCCGAAAATAAGCTGCCGTAAAAACAACTAGGTCGTAATCAGCAGCAGAAGCAGTGCGAAGGCAAGAACTAAGCGAAGAAAAGTATAAAGCATTTGGACAGTTCTTAGCTGCATCACTCATTGAAACGAATGCGTTAGAAGCCCTGCAGTTGGTTAACCAATTCACCACAGATGTGGTCAAAGCCATGCGCATACCTCAACCAAGGTGCAACCACCAACAACTGCACCAGCACAACAACATCGCCAGCTGTGAAATTGCACCAGCACTATATTCAAGGCAAGTGCAACCACCAACAACTGCACCAGCACAACAACATCGCCAGCTGTGAAACTGCACCAGCACCTCATTCAAGGCAAGTGCAACCACCAACAACTGCACCAGCACAACAACATCGCCAGCTGTGAAACTGCACCAGCACCTCAGTCAAGGCAAGGACAACCACCAACCATTGCACCGGCACAACAACACCACCAACAAGAAGGAGGCGGACATCGACGTTGTCATCCGCATCAGCGTGCGTCGCCAAACGACCCACGCACAGGAAGTACCCACTAAAATTGAAATTTATTTAGGAGTAGCTCAGCTTACTATTTAATTATTTCTTTATTGCAGCTGTATTAGTTAAGATAAATATCTCATGTAAGATTAAAACACATAAAAGGGCTAATCTTTTAAATAACTTTATAATGAATATAAAAATGCAAAATTTTAATCAAAGACGCGTTTAAAAGAAATAAAAATAAGCTAAAGTGTTCAAATTGAAAGAAAAATTACGTATTGCATTAAGTTTAACGACACTCAAAGCGTCAAAGACACTTCAATGGTTATCATTATCTTGACTTTATCGAGTATTTGAAAAAATTACACTTATGTTAATAAAAGTAATTTAATCAAAATATACCATTGAAGTGGCAAAACCCGAAAAGGTAAATTTTTTTCCTCTTGTTGTTTTATAAACTCTAATGGATGAAAATATGAAAATTGTTCTATTATGAAATTTTGTTATAAAGAATTCAATTGGTTTCAAGTCAAGAACCAGTAATTCGTTAAACTTTAAAAGCAGCTTGTGTAGAAGAGCTTGTGTCAAAAATCGCTTAAAATCTCTTGCAGCTGGCGCAAAGCCTCTACTGCGCATGTCCTTCATTGAATTGAGTTTTTCTTTCAATTAACCATCAGCTAACCCTTGTTTAAGCTGACCTTAAAGTGACCTAAGTTTTTTTACTCTTTTTATCACAAACTTTTAAGCATATTGTCGTGGGTAAACAAAAATCATAGTGATGGGAACATTGAGCTCAGTGGTTTTATCCAGGTTTTTGGGTTGCGATATGCAATATTAGATTTTTCAAACCGCACTTGCTAATTTTCAAAAAAAAAAAAAAAAAGTAAAACTGCAATAAAGTATAGGAATTAAAATAATTTACGCTCTTTTAAAACGTATTTCTTTATTATGGTGCGCTGTCTAAATTAAAGATATATATATCCGTTTGAATTGCTGCTCTACATCTGTTTATCTAAGAGATAAGAAGTCGTGTAAGACATTTCGATTGAATGTGGAATGCAACGTTTTGATTGGTAACACTTTGACATGTTCAATTTATGTGTTTTTTTATTTTGTAAATCTATTTTATCTTAAGCTGCACTTTATCCTGCAGACATTTAATCGATTTTCGGGCAATTGTAAGCATACAACGAATTAAACACAAAAAAAAAAGGAAAATGAATTCACTTTGATATTTATACACTTACCTTTAAATTGACCTAAATATTTAATGTTTTCGTAAAATTTAGTGAAGTTCACTATACACGAAAAAAAAGAAGAAACTTACTATAATTTGATATTTCTAAACTTACCCTTAAATTAACTTAAATATTAATGTCACAGTAAAATAGCGAATTTCACTATACCCTGAAAAAGAAACTTAATATAATTTGATATTTCTACACTTAATTTTAAATAAACCTAAATATTTAATGTCACAGTGAAATAAGCGAATTTCACTATACACTGAAAAAGAAACTTAATGTAATGTGATATTTCTAAACTTACCTTTAAATTAACTTAAAAATTATTGTAAATAAGTGAAGTTCACTATACACTGGAAAAAAAAGAAACTTCCTATAATTTGATATTTCTAAACTTACCCTTAAATTAACTTAAATATTATTGTCACAGTAAAATAGCGAATTTCACTATACCCTGAAAAAGAAACTTAATATAATTTGATATTTCTACACTTAATTTTAAATAAACCTAAATATTTAATGTCACAGTGAAATAAGCGAATTTCACTATACACTGAAAAAGAAACTTAATGTAATTTGATATTTCTAAACTTACCTTTAAAATTAACTTAAAAATTTTTGTAAATAAGTAAAGTTCACTATTCACGGAAAAAGAAAACGTGTATAATTTGATAATTTTACGCTTATCTTTAAATTAACCTAAATTTTAATGTCTCAGTAAAATTAGAGAAATTCACAGTACACTGAAAAAGAACATGAATATAATTTGATATTTCTTAACTTACCTTTAACTTTTAATGTCTCAGTAAAATTAATGAAATTCAAAATACACTGAAAAAGAACATGAATATAATTTGATATTTCTAAACTTACCTTTAACTTTTAATGTCTCAGTAAAATTTAGTGAATTAAGTACTTTTTCCGTATGATATGTATAAATCACACAAAAAAAAAGGATCATTTAGATTGTAATGATCATTTTTATTAACATATTTCTGTATTTTTTTTTGTCTTATAAATATGAATAAAAAATCCCTTAACATGTGTTGTATCCCCTCTGAGAGGATACGCGTTGGTCCTAACAGTCGCCGAGCGACGTCCTACCTATGGGTTGTTTGCCGGCGCTTAAGAGCGCCACTGGCAAGCTACTCAAAAGAAATACCTCTGTCGCCGTCACCCTTAGGTGCATTCAGGCGTGGAGGTTTTAATTTATACTTACTGGTTTCTTTTGAATCCTCCTAGGAAATTGGTCTGGTCTTCTTCCGTGAATAATAACTGCCACCGTTTAAGTTTCATTTACATCAATCAATCTCTTTATTTTAGCGGGGACCAGATATTTATAACATATCTGGCCGCGCTTCTTCTTCTTCGTTTTTACAAACTTATTACATACTTAATTCTACTTATTGATTAATCAGCGGTTGCGTTATTTTATCTTCCGCCTTTGGCTTAAATTAACTTCATTATTAATACACTGAAAAAGAACATGAATATAATTTGATATTTCTAAACTTACCTTTAACTTTTAATGTCTCAGTAAAATTTAGTGAATTAAGTACTTTTTCCGTATGATATGTATAAATCACACACAAAAAAAAAAAGGATCATTTAGATTGTAATGATCATTTTTATTAACATATTTCTGTATTTTTTTTTGTCTTATAAATATGAATAAAAAATCCCTTAACATGTGTTGTATCCCCTCTGAGAGGATACGCGTTGGTCCTAACAGTCGCCGAGCGACGTTCTACCTATGGGTTGTTTGCCGGCGCTTAAGAGTGCCACTGGCAAGCTACTCAAAAAAATACCTCTGTCGCCGTCACCCTTAGGTGCATTCAGGCTACTTTTGGTTTGTTTACTTTACTGGCCTTGGCATTGAATTCATATAAAAGTGCCGCAATGCAATGAATGTTGATCGCTCGCTTAGTTGTTGCGGTGGATCAACTTTCATTGCCAGCACTTGGCCACTAGTAAAAAGACAATATTTTAGGGAATACCTCGTTGTGAGTCACAACATTCCTCCCCCCTTACACAAAGAAAATTTTCTCCTTGAAGAGGTTAAAATTTTCGTCCATTAATTCTTTGTTAATTTTATTTGTATGCTTGTTCATTAAAGCTATAGTAGTTTTCCTTACTTTATTTTTATTCAAAAATTGCCGTTTTAATATTGTGTCGACAAGTTGATTGTTATTAAATTTTTGGTTTTACATATGACTAACATTTCGTGTTCATATTTCTTATTTGAACTATGCTTACATTGTTTCTGTATTTAGTTTTAATTTATTGTTTCTACATTTTTACTTATAAATCCCTAACTTCCTGGCACTTGTTGGGGGTGATTGTTGTTTTCTTGTGTTTATTTTTCGGTGTTGTCCATCGGTGCGCCAGAAAAACTGTCACGGCGTTTAATTTATTCCTCGTTATAGTTTTTGATACTGTTGAAGTGTGTGTGTTGGTGATATCGTTTTTGTTTGCCAGGAGGCTTTAAGCCCTATAGCTGGTTAACCTGGTCTTCGTTTAAAAATGGACTTCCCGTCCTTGCTGGTGAAACTGTTTTATTTTTGATTATATCAATTTCTCAGTCTGTAACCTTATATGCATTTTGGTGTTATATTTCTCTGCTGAATGGTTTTTATGTCTTTTAAAATAAAATTCTTGCTTTTTGTAGTTTTATAAAAGGTTTTTATACCTTTTGTTGTATTATTTTTCTGATTTTAGAAAGACTTTTATATCTTTTGTTGTTTTCAAATATAATATTACCAAAAATGTTGTTTTTGAAGGTCTTTGTACCTTATTATGTTGTTAAAAATGTTGTGTTGTGAAGGTTTTTATACCTTTTGTTGTTTTATAGCATTATTTTGCCAAATCTGGATAAATTGTTTGTTTTCGTTGTTTTAGGAAGGCTATTTATACCTATTTTATTATTAATTTTCAAATTTTTCTGCTTTATTAAGGGTGATATACCTTTTGTTGTTTTAGATTCTTAATTTTTGTTGTTTTAAATTCAATCAAATTTTTCTGCATTATTAAGGGTGTTATACCTTTTGTTGTTTTAAATTTTTAATTTTTGTTGTTTATATAAAAAAATTTTTTTTTAGTATTCGCAGCTTTGTTAGCATTTTACGAAGGTGTTTTCACCTTTTGTTGTTTTACTTTTTAATTTTTCCTGCTCTCATATTTATAAGGTTTTTTGTTGTTGGCTTTCCAGCAGACACTTCTCGTGGTTGAAGTTTATTTCCTGACTTGCTGTATTAATTTTAAATTTTGTTTCTGCTCACTGCTTTCGGGTCCATCGACGTCATCTTTGGTTGCACCCCCAATCTCAACAATATATGATGTTCCCTAATCTATTTCAAACATAATTTATTCATATTTATACTTCAACTTCGTTTATTATTTTTAAATTGAATTTTACTTTTCTTTTAATTTACAGAATTGTTAAACATACATGTTTTTAATGAATCTATTTACATATTTCAATATTTCTATATTTATTCAATATTTTTATGCGAATTCGCATGCTATTTAATATTGTTATTTTATATGACTTCAAAGAAAAATTTACTTATAAGTAAGTACATAGTATGTCTTAAAAAAATTTATATATATCTTCTGTTCGTATGCGTTTTAATTAAAAACATTAATTTATTTTTATTCAATTTCTCCTTTTTAATATGTTCAATTTATAGCTTTACTTAACAATTTCTTTAACTTTCATTTTCTTCGTAAAGTCTTATTTTTTCTTTCTTCTTTATTTTTCCTTTACTTCCTGTATCATGTTACTACGTCTTCATTTGACGTTATCAAATTTATTTATTTTCCATTAAAAAGTTTTTTTTTCTCATTTCAATCAAATCTTTTCATTTTTTTTTTTTTATTTCAATCCAAAACAAAACTTACAGAATTAAAATAAAGTGGCTCACAAGGAAACATAGAATTCCGTCTCTCACACCAATCATGCTTAATGGGTCTGCATTGTCCGTATCGGAAAATGCAAAATATCTAGGACTCATTCTTGATAGGAAACTTAGCTGGAAACTTAATATTCTTGAGCGTACGAAGAAAGCGACAGTTGCGCTGTACACTTGCAAAAAAGCTATAGGGAAAAGATGGGGGTTTTCCCCAAATATCGTTCACTGGCTGTATAAAGGGGTCATTAGACCTATACTTCTATATGGAGCATCGATATGGTGGCCTGCTTTGGACAAGGTCACATATTTAAACCAGCTCCAAAAAGTCCAAAGAATGGCATCTATTTGCATCAGTGGTGCTCTGAGAACAACACCGACTGCGGCTTTAGAGACCTTATTACACCTTCTACCGCTTGACTTGGTTGCTAGGCAACAGGCAGCTTGTTCGGCGGTCAGACTTAGGGAAACTGGAGTATGGAAAAGCCTGGGTTCAGGACACGCATCTATACTCTACAAATTCAACTTCATTCCACCAAGGACTGATTATTGTAAACCACTGCTTTCCTTTGATGGAAACTACGGTACGCTTATTCCGCCTAGAACATACTGGAATAAAGGTGCGCCGTGGAAACCGGGGTGTCTTTATTTCTATACAGATGGGTCAAAATTAAATGGCAAGGTCGGGTACGGGGTCTACTCAAAAGAATTAGGGGTATCCTTAGTTCGTAGGCTGCCGGATCACTGTAGTGTTTACCAAGCCGAAATGATGGCGATTAAAGAAGTTGCAACCTGGCTCTCAGAGAACGTCATCTCTAAACGAGAAATACATATTTTCTCGGACAGCCAAGCAGCGATCAAATCGATTGAGCAGGTATCCATCAACTCTAAAGTAGCCAGAGAATGCCGTGCTGCATTAGGCGAAATGTCAAAGTTCTTTGACATCAGCTTAATCTGGGTACCTGGGCATAAGGGCATACGTGGAAATGAAAAAGCAGACGAGCTTGCTAGGAAAGGTACATCGGTGACTCTAATGGGTCGAAACTCGCCGAGCATCCCGATGGCAACTGTCAAAATGCTACTTAATGAGTACACCACATCTAAAGCCAACTCAAGATGGGCTGAACTCTCAACATGCAGAACAACAAGGCTTATCTGGCCGACTCTAAACCCAAAGCGATCGAGAGTCCTTCTCTCGTTGGGAAGATCAGAGGTGGCTACGTTAGTGGCTGTTACCACAGGGCACTGCCTAATAGGCAGACATGCCTCCAGATTGGGAGTCATCACTAATGACTTCTGCAGAAGCTGCAGGGACGAGGAGGAGGAGGAAACTATCTCCCACCTTCTATGTTCCTGTCCCGCGCTTGCGAGAAGAAGGCATAAACATTTGGGGTCATTCTTCTTTTCGGAGCTTGACGACCTGTCGGAGACAAGCGTCAAACGTCTAACAAGCTTTATTAAGAGCTCAATGTGGTTCCACTCGGACTGAAGGCCAAGTGTGCAGCGGTATCACAACGGACCTCACTGGTCTAAGTGAGCTGTGGTACGTGCGTTTTGGTTTTTTAAGCACGTACAGCGGCTGCCGCCTCAACCTAACCTAACCTAAAATAAAGTGGCACTATTTTGGGATCTACAAGTAGAATGTGTTGTACTAGAATTTAATCCTTGCGAGGGATTTCTGTAACAACGTCATTCACTTTGAAGATGCCAACACAATTGCCTTTTACTTTAAATTTTCTCCGCTTCTTTTTTTTTTCTCCTGCTTTACCTTGGCTCTCTAATTGTTCTATCTAACTGCCTTATATATAACCTTTTCTTGACTATTTCCTCAGTTAGTAGTTTTCTCTACTCCATTTATTTCTCATTGCAGTATTATGGCCACAAAAATCTTTTAATTTTTTTTTATATTTACCTTTTTTTTAAATTCTGTTTTATAGTATCTTTTTTCTTTACAACTTTACTAAATTTTCTTACTATATATTTTTTTTTCTCATAATTTTACTCCTAATATGTATAATATGTATGTATACTATCTTTCCCTTTCCCGTTCATTTTTTTTTTATTTTATATTTTATTAGATTTTCCCTACAATTAGTCAGCGCCATTTTTTCGTGTTACTATTATTTTTTTTTTCTTTTCGTCTTATTTAAACTTCTAACACCTTAACTGTCTTTCTCTATTTCTAATTCCCATGAAACAATTTTAGTAAATTGTTATGAATTTTCTTTGCTTTCCCCTTTATCGAAATCTCGGTAGTTACTGGGGTTTTTATTGCTAAAACTTCATACGGTCCTATCCATATTGGTGAAAATTTATTCTTCCTTGCTTGATTCTTCATTAGCACCCTGTCCCCAACATTAAATTCTACTGCATTTAAAGTATTATCATAATAATTTTTAGATACTTCTTTTGCACGCTCCTGGTTCTGTCTTACCAGCTCGTGCGCTCTCTGAATTTGATATTTAATAACTTTTGAAGTATCCTCGGCATTATACAGCGGACTACACTTTCGCCTTAAATTAGTTGGCATTTCTGAGTCAAACCCATATAAAGTTTTGAAAGGTGTTTGCTTTGTTGTCGTATGCGGTGTGTTATTGTGAACGTGCATCGCCGACGATAGCCACTGATCCCAATTTGACCCGTCTTCTTTGGCAAACCCTCTCAAATATTCTGCCAAAGGCTTATGACTTCTCTCTAGGGAACCATTTGCCTGCGGATGATACGGTGTAATATGTAACTTTTTAATACCTAACATTTTACATACATCTGAAAACACGCGTGAAATAAAATTTGAGCCGTTGTCTGTAATTAACACCTTTGGTGTATTGTGGCGAGTTATAATTTCGTTAAAAAATGCTTTCGATATCGTGCTTGCTTCGGCATCTGGTATCGCAACACATGCCATATACTTCGAAAAATCATCTTGAAACGTTAAAATGTATTTATTACCAGATACAGTCTCTGGCAATATGCCGACTATATCCATAAAAACCTTGTCAAATGGACGTATTGGGGTGTCAGTCAATACCATAGGCATTTTGGTGAGTCTAGAACTTTTATTTACTTGACATTTATTACATTTTTTCACATACTCCTTAATTTCTTTCTGCATTCCCTTCCATTTGTATTGTTTTCTTATTCTAAAGTACGTTTTCAGCGCTCCCTGATGTCCTCCTAATGGCAAATTATGAAAATCCTTTAATATTCTCTCTATATCCTTCCTATCTGTTAGGATTTCTATGTTATTATTGTCTTGTTGTTCTATCCCCTCATCCACTTCCGCTAGTGAACCCGTGTTTTCTTTAGTTTCTTCAGCTGCTTCTTTTTCTCTTGCTTTAGATCTGGTTTGAACTACAACTATCTCTTGGTTCTGCTGTGGTATTCTACTCAGTGCGTCTGCATTTAAATTCTTTTTACCTGGTTTATAAATTATTTCGAAATCGTTCTCTGACATCTTGTGTCTAAACCTTGCTAGTCTTGACGTTTGATCCTTCAGATTTGCTATACCCCTCAATGGTTGATGATCTGTATATATCTTGAATGGCCTACCTAACAAATATGCTCTAAAATTTTTTGTCGCCCAAACAATCGCTAAAAACTCTTTTTCTATTCTTGAGTACCTTTTTTCAGCGTTATTCAATGATCTACTGGCAAACGCAATTGGTCGATCTTCACCTACTTCCAATTGTGACAATACTGCTCCTAATGCGTCTCCACTCGCGTCCGTAGTTAATAAAAACGGTTTGCTAAAGTCGGGATATGCCAAAATGGGTGATGAAGTCACTGCTTCTTTTATTTTTTCGAACGCTTCCTGACACTTCTCTGACCATTGGAACTTACTATCTTTCTTCAGTAAATTATTTATGGGTGATGCCATCTGTGACATATTTTTTATGAATTTTCTATAATAATTAGCTAAACCTAAAAATGCCTGAACCTCCTTTCTATTTCTTGGTATTGGAATATCCTTTACGCATTTTAATTTTTGTGGATCTGGTAGCGCTCCTAATTCCGAACATTTGTGTCCCAGGTAAGCTATTTCCCTGCGAAGAAACTGACACTTTTCCGTATTCAATTTTAAGCTATTTTCTCTAAGTCTCTGGAATACTTGTGCTAATCTTTCTCCATGTTGCTGTAGATTTTTGCCATAAATTACCACATCATCTAAATAAACAAAACAATCTATTCCTTGTAATCCTGTCAGTATATTATTCATCAATCGCTGGAAAGTCGCTGGAGCTCCGGTGAGTCCAAATGGCATTCTATTGAATTCGTAATGACCAAATGCGGTACTAAATGCTGTCCTTTGTCTGTCTTCTTTACTCATTAGAACCTGATGGTACCCACTGGCCAAATCTAATGTTTAAAAATACCTACAGTGCCCTAATTGATCTAATATTTTCTCAATCCTTGGTATTGGAAAAACTTGCTTAATTGTTGCGTCATTTACCTTTCAAAAATCTATGACTAATCTCCACTTTTTCATACCATCGCTTCCTGCTTTCTTTGGTACTAACAGCAATAGCGAATTCCAAGGTGATTTGCTTGGCCTAATAATGTCGTCTTCTAACAGCTGTTCTACCTGTTTTTGAATTTCTTCTCTATGCGCCTGAGGTAATCTATATTGTTTCTGATTTATAGGAGGCTGATTTGCTTGAACCTGAATTTCGTGTTCTATCACTGGAGTATATGTTAATGTATCCAATAGGAAAATATCATGGTATCATGGTATGCCGTTATTAAATTTTCTATAGCAGACCTTTCCTCTACGTTCAAACTTTCATCTAATTTAATTGTCTGTGTTAATTTTTTAATCCTTTCTTTTACTTTACACTCGTTTACTCCATATATTGAGCCTGACTTCATTTTAAATATATTATAATTGGAAAATTTTGGCTTATAGTACCTCGGCAAGACAACATCTTCATTATTATATTATATTATATTATATTATATATTATATTATATTATATTATATTATATTATATTATATTATATTATATTATATTATATTATATTATATCATATTATATTATATTATATTATATTATATTATATTATATTATATTATATTATATTATATTATATTATATTATATTATATTATATTATATTATATTATATTATATTATATTATATTATATTATATTATATTATATTATATTATATTATATTATATTATAATATATTATATATTATATTATATTATATTATATTATATTATATTATATTATATTATATTATATTATATTATATTATATTATATTATATTATATTATATTATATTATATTATATTATATTATATTATATTATATTATATTATATTATATTATATTATATTATATTATATTATATTATATTATATTATATTATATTATATTATATTATATTATATTATATTATATTATATTATATTATATTATATTATATTATATTATATTATATTATATTATATTATATTATATTATATTATATTATATTATATTATATTATATTATATTATATTATATTATATTATATTATATTATATTATATTATATTATATTATATTATATTATATTATATTATATTATATTATATTATATTATATTATATTATATTATATTATATTATATTATATTATATTATATTATATTATATTATATTATATTATATTATATTATATTATATTATATTATATTATATTATATTATATTATATTATATTATATTATATTATATTATATTATATTATATTATATTATATTATATTATATTATATTATATTATATTATATTATATTATATTATATTATATTATATTATATTATATTATATTATATTATATTATATTATATTATATTATATTATATTATATTATATTATATATATTATTATATTATATTATATTATATTATATTATATTATATTATATTATATTATATTATATTATATTATATTATATTATATTATATTATATTATATTATATTATATTATATTATATTATATTATATTATATTATATTATATTATATTATATTATATTATATTATATTATATTATATTATATTATATTATATTATATTATATTATATTATATTATATTATATTATATTATATTATATTATATTATATTATATTATATTATATTATATTATATTATATTATATTATATTATATTATATTATATTATATTATATTATATTATATTATATTATATTATATATTATATTATATTATATTATATTATATTATATTATATTATATATTATATTATATTATATTATATTATATTATATTATATTATATTATATTATATTATATTATATTATATTATATTATATTATATTATATTATATTATATTATATTATATTATATTATATTATATTATATTATATTATATTATATTATATTATATTATATTATATTATATTATATTATATTATATTATATTATATTATATTATATTATATTATATTATATTATATTATATTATATTATATTATATTATATTATATTATATTATATTATATTATATTATATTATATTATATTATATTATATTATATTATATTATATTATATTATATTATATTATATTATATTATATTATATTATATTATATTATATTATATTATATTTATATTATATTATATTATATTATATTATATTATATTATATTATATTATATTATATTATATTATATTATATTATATTATATTATATTATATTATATTATATTATATTATATTATATTATATTATATTATATTATATTATATTATATTATATTATATTATATTATATTATATTATATTATATTATATTATATTATATTATATTATATTATATTATATTATATTATATTATATTATATTATATTATATTATATTATATTATATTATATTATATTATATTATATTATATTATATTATATTATATTATATTATATTATATTATATTATATTATATTATATTATATTATATTATATTATATTATATTATATTATATTATATTATATTATATTATATTATATTATATTATATTATATTATATTATATTATATTATATTATATTATATTATATTATATTATATTATATTATATTATATTATATTATATTATATTATATTATATTATATTATATTATATTATATTATATTATATTATATTATATTATATTATATTATATTATATTATTATATTATATTATATTATATTATATTATATTATATTATATTATATTATATTATATTATATTATATTATATTATATTATATTATATTATATTATATTATATTATATTATATTATATTATATTATATTATATTATATTATATTATATTATATTATATTATATTATATTATATTATATTATATTATATTATATTATATTATATTATATTATATTATATTATATTATATTATATTATATTATATTATATTATATTATATTATATTATATTATATTATATTATATTATATTATATTATATTATATTATATTATATATATTATATTATATTATATTATATTATATTATATTATATTATATTATATTATATTATATTATATTATATTATATTATATTATATTATATTATATTATATATATTATATTATATTATATTATATTATATTATATTATATTATATTATATTATATTATATTATATTATATTATATTATATTATATTATATTATATTATATTATATTATATTATATTATATTATATTATATTATATTATATTATATTATATTATATTATATTATATTATATTATATTATATTATATTATATTATATTATATTATATTATATTATATTATATTATATTATATATATTATATTATATTATATTATATTATATTATATTATATTATATTATATTATATTATATTATATTATATTATATTATATTATATTATATTATATTATATTATATTATATTATATTATATTATATTATATTATATTATATTATATTATATTATATTATATTATATTATATTATATTATATTATATTATATTATATTATATTATATTATATTATATTATATTATATTATATTATATTATATTATATTATATTATATTATATTATATTATATTATATTATATTATATTATATTATATTATATTATATTATATTATATTATATTATATTATATTATATTATATTATATTATATTATATTATATTATATTATATTATATTATATTATATTATATTATATTATATTATATTATATTATATTATATTATATTATATTATATTATATTATATTATATTATATTATATTATATTATATTATATTTATATTATATTATATTATATTATATTATATTATATTATATTATATTATATTATATTATATTATATTATATTATATTATATTATATTATATTATATTATATTATATTATATTATATTATATTATATTATATTATATTATATTATATTATATTATATTATATTATATTATATTATATTATATTATATTATATTATATTATATTATATTATATTATATTATATTATATTATATTATATTATATTATATTATATTATATTATATTATATTATATTATATTATATTATATTATATTATATTATATTATATTATATTATATTATATTATATTATATTATATTATATTATATTATATTATATTATATTATATTATATTATATTATATTATATTATATTATATTATATTATATTATATTATATTATATTATATTATATTATATTATATTATATTATATTATATTATATTATATTATATTATATTATATTATATTATATTATATTATATTATATTATATTATATTATATTATATTATATTATATTATATTATATTATATTATATTATATTATATTATATTATATTATATTATATTATATTATATTATATTATATTATATTATATTATATTATATTATATTATATTATATTATATTATATTATATTATATTATATATATTATATTATATTATATTATATTATATTATATTATATTATATTATATTATATTATATTATATTATATTATATTATATTATATTATATTATATTATATTATATTATATTATATTATATTATATTATATTATATTATATTATATTATATTATATTATATTATATTATATTATATTATATTATATTATATTATATTATATTATATTATATTATATTATATTATATTATATTATATTATATTATATTATATTATATTATATTATATTATATTATATTATATTATATTATATTATATTATATTATATTATATTATATTATATTATATTATATTATATTATATTATATTATATTATATTATATTATATTATATTATATTATATTATATTATATTATATTATATTATATTATATTATATTATATTATATTATATTATATTATATTATATTATATTATATTATATTATATTATATTATATTATATTATATTATATTATATTATATTATATTATATTATATTATATTATATTATATTATATTATATTATATTATATTATATTATATTATATTATATTATATTATATTATATTATATTATATTATATTATATTATATTATATTATATTATATTATATTATATTATATTATATTATATTATATTATATTATATTATATTATATTATATTATATTATATTATATTATATTATATTATATTATATTATATTATATTATATTATATTATATTATATTATATTATATTATATTATATTATATTATATTATATTATATTATATTATATTATATTATATTAATATTATATTATATTATATTATATATATTATATTATATTATATTATATTATATTATATATTATATTATATTATATTATATTATATTATATTATATTATATTATATTATATTATATTATATTATATTATATTATATTATATTATATTATATTATATTATATTATATTATATTATATTATATTATATTATATTATATTATATTATATTATATTATATTATATTATATTATATTATATTATATTATATTATATATTATATTATATTATATTATATTATATTATATTATATTATATTATATTATATTATATTATATTATATTATATTATATTATATTATATTATATTATATTATATTATATTATATTATATTATATTATATTATATTATATTATATTATATTATATTATATTATATTATATTATATTATATTATATTATATTATATTATATTATATTATATTATATTATATTATATTATATTATATTATATTATATTATATTATATTATATTATATTATATTATATTATATTATATTATATTATATTATATTATATTATATTATATTATATTATATTATATTATATTATATTATATTATATTATATAT
>OY986436.1:102778874-102861849 GCA_963920525.1 Dichetophora obliterata | reverse complement strand
ATTATATTATATTATATTATATTATATTATATTATTTATTATATTATATAAATTATATTATATTATATATATATATTATATTATATTATATTATATTAATATTATATTATATATATTATATTATATTATATTATATTATATTATATTATATATATATTATATATATTATATTATATTATATTATATTATATTATATTATATTATATTATTTATATTATATTATATTATATTATATTATATTATATATATTATATTATATATGATTATATTATATTATATTATATTATATTATATTATATTATATTATATTATATTATATTATATTATATTATATTATATTATATTATATTATATTATATTATATTATATTATATTATATTTATATTTATATTATATTATATTATATTATATTATATTATATTATATTATATTATATTATATTATATTATATTATATTATATTATATTATATTATATTATATTATATTATATTATATTATATTATATTATATTATATTATATTATATTATATTATATTATATTATATTATATTATATTATATTATATTATATTATATTATATTATATTATATTATATTATATTATATTATATTATATTATATTATATTATATTATATTATATTATATTATATTATATTATATTATATTATATTATATTATATTATATTATATTATATATATTATATTATATTATATTATATTATATTATATTATATTATATTATATTATATTATATTATATTATATTATATTATATTATATTATATTATATTATATTATATTATATTATATTATATTATATTATATTATATTATATTATATTATATTATATTATATTATATTATATTATATTATATTATATTATATTATATTATATTATATTATATTATATTATATTATATTATATTATATTATATTATATTATATTATATTATATTATATTATATTATATTATATTATATTATATTATATTATATTATATTATATTATATTATATTATATTATATTATATTATATTATATTATATTATATTATATTATATTATATTATATTATATTATATTATATTATATTATATTATATTATATTATATTATATTATATTATATTATATTATATTATATTATATTATATTATATTATATTATATTATATTATATTATATTATATTATATTATATTATATTATATTATATTATATTATATTATATATTATATTATATTATATTATATTATATTATATTATATTATATTATATTATATTATATTATATTATATTATATTATTATATTATATTATATTATATTTATATTATATTATATTATATTATATTATATTATATTATATTATATTATATTATATTATATTATATTATATTATATTATATTATATTATATTATATTATATTATATTATATTATATTATATTATATTATATTATATTATATTATATTATATTATATTATATTATATTATATTATATTATATTATATTATATTATATTATATTATATTATATTATATTATATTATATTATATTATATTATATTATATTATATTATATTATATTATATTATATTTATATTATATTATATTATATTATATTATATTATATTATATTATATTATATTATATTATATTATATTATATATATTATATTATATTATATTATATTATATTATATTATATTATATTATATTATATTATATTATATTATATTATATTATATTATATTATATTATATTATTATATTATATTATATTATATTATATTATATTATATTATATTATATTATATTATATTATATTATATTATATTATATTATATTATATTATATTATATTATATTATATTATATTATATTATATTATATTATATTATATTATATTATATTATATTATATTATATTATATTATATTATATTATATTATATTATATTATATTATATTATATTATATTATATTATATTATATTATATTATATTATATTATTATATTATATTATATTATATTATATTATATTATATTATATTATATTATATTATATTATATTATATTATATTATATTATATTATATTATATATATTATATTATATTATATTATATTATATTATATTATATTATATTATATTATATTATATTATATTATATTATATTATATTATATTATATTATATTATATTATATTATATTATATTATATTATATTATATTATATTATATTATATTATATTATTATATTATATTATATTATATTATATTATATTATATTATATTATATTATATTATATTATATTATATTATATTATATTATATTATATTATATTATATTATATTATATTATATTATATTATATTATATTATATTATATTATATTATATATATTATATTATATTATATTATATTATTATATTATATTATATTATATTATATTATATTATATTATATTATATTATATTATATTATATTATATTATATTATTATATTATATTATATATATTATATTATATTATATTATATTATATTATATTATATTATATTATATTATATTATTATATTATATTATATTATATTATATTATATTATATTATATTATATTATATTATATTATATTATATTATATTATATTATATTATATTATATTATATTATATTATATTATATTATATTATATTATATTATATTATATTATATTATATTATATTATATTATATTATATTATATTATTATATTATATTATATTATATTATATTATATTATATTATATTATATTATATTATATTATATTTATATTATATTATATTATATTATATTATATTATATTATATTATATTATATTATATTATTATATTATATTATATTATATTATATTATATTATATTATATTATATTATATTATATTATATTATATTATATTATATTATATTATATTATATTATATTATATTATATTATATTATATTATATTATATTATATTATATTATATTATATTATATTATATTATATTATATTATATTATATATATTATATTATATTATATTATATTATATTATATTATATTATATTATATTATATTATATTATATTATATTATATTATATTATATTATATTATATATTATATTATATTATATTATATTATATTATATTATATTATATTATATTATATTATATTATATTATATTATATTATATTATATTATATTATATTATATTATATTATATTATATTATATTATATTATATATTATATTATATTATATTATATTATATTATATTATATTATATTATATTATATTATATTATATTATATTATATTATATTATATTATATTATATTATATTATATTATATTATATTATATTATATTATATTATATTATATTATATTATATTATATTATATTATATTATATTATATTATATTATATTATATTATATTATATTATATTATATTATATTATATTATATTATATTATATTATATTATATTATATTATATTATATTATATTATATTATATTATATTATATTATATTATATTATATTATATTATATTATATTATATTATTATATTATATTATATTATATTATATTATATTATATTATATTATATTATATTATATTATATTATATTATATTATATTATATTATATTATATTATATTATATTATATTATATTATATTATATTATATTATATTATATTATATTATATTATATTATATTATATTATATTATATTATATTATATTATATTATATTATATTATATTATATTATATTATATTATATTATATTATATTATATTATATTATATTATATATTATATTATATTATATTATATTATATTATATTATATTATATTATATTATATTATATTATATTATATTATATTATATTATATTATATTATATTATATTATATTATATTATATTATATTATATTATATTATATTATATTATATTATATTATATTATATTATATTATATTATTATATTATATTATTATATTATATTATATTATATTATATTATATTATATTATATTATTATATTATATTATATTATATTATATTATATTATATTATATTATATTATATTATATTATATTATATTATATTATATTATATTATATTATATTATATTATATTATATTATATTATATTATATTATATTATATTATATTATATTATATTATATTATATTATATTATATTATATTATATTATATTATATTATATATTATATTATATTATATTATATTATATTATATTATATTATATTATATTATATTATATTATATTATATTATATTATATTATATTATATTATATTATATTATATTATATTATATTATATTATATTATATTATATTATATTATATTATATTATATTATATTATATTATATTATATTATATTATATTATATTATATTATATTATATTATATTATATTATATTATATTATATTATATTATATTATATTATATTATATTATATTATATTATATTATATTATATTATATTATATTATATTATATTATATTATATTATATTATATTATATTATATTATATTATATTATATTATATTATATTATATTATATTATATTATATTATATTATATTATATTATATTATATTATATTATATTATATTATATTATATTATATTATATTATATTATATTATATTATATTATATTATATTATATTATATTATATTATATTATATTATATTATATTATATTATATATTATATTATATTATATTATATTATATTATATTATATTATATTATATTATATTATATTATATTATATTATATTATATTATATTATATTATATTATATTATATTATATTATATTATATTATATTATATTATATTATATTATATTATATTATATTATATTATATTATATTATATTATATTATATTATATTATATTATATTATATTATATTATATTATATATATTATATTATATTATATTATATTATATTATATTATATTATATTATATTATATTATATTAATTATATTATATTATATTATATTATATTATATTATATTATATTATTATATTATATTATATTATATTATATTATATTATATTATATTATATTATATTATATTATATTATATTATATTATATTATATTATATTATATTATATTATATTATATTATATTATATTATATTATATTATATTATATATTATATTATATTATATTATATTATATTATATTATATTATATTATATTATATTATATTATATTATATTATATTATATTATATTATATTATATTATATTATATTATATTATATTATATTATATTATATTATATTATATTATATTATATTATATTATATTATTATATTATATTATATTATATTATATTATATTATATTATATTATATATTATATTATATTATATTATATTATATTATATTATATTATATTATATTATATTATATTATATTATATTATATTATATTATATTATATTATATTATATTATATTATATTATATTATATTATTATATTATATTATATTATATTATATTATATTATATTATATTATATTATATTATATTATATTATATTATATTATATTATATTATATTATATTATATTATATTATATTATATTATATTATATTATATTATATTATATTATATTATATTATATTATATTATATTATATTATATTATATTATATTATATTATATTATATTATATTATATTATATTATATTATATTATATTATATTATATTATATTATATTATATTATATTATATTATATTATATTATATTATATTATATTATATTATATTATATTATATTATATTATATTATATTATATTATATTATATTATATTATATTATATTATATTATATTATATTATATTATATTATATTATATTATATTATATTATATTATATTATATTATATTATATTATATTATATTATATTATATTATATTATATTATATTATATTATATTATATTATATTATATTATATTATATTATATTATATTATATTATATTATATTATATTATATTATATTATATTATATTATATTATATTATATTATATTATATTATATTATATTATATTATATTATATTATATTATATTATATTATATTATATTATATTATATTATATTATATTATATTATATTATATTATATTATATTATATTATATTATATTATATTATATTATATTATATTATATTATATTATATTATATTATATTATATTATATTATATTATATTATATTATATTATATTATATTATATTATATTATATTATATTATATTATATTATATTATATTATATTATATTATATTATATTATATTATATTATATTATATTATATTATATTATATTATATTATATTATATTATATTATATTATATTATATTATATTATATTATATTATATTATATTATATTATATTATATTATATTATATTATATTATATTATATTATATTTATATTATATTATATTATATTATATTATATTATATTATATTATATTATATTATATTATATTATATTATATTATATTATATTATATTATATTATATTATATTATATTATATTATATTATATTATATTATATTATATTATATTATATTATATTATATTATATTATATTATATTATATTATATTATATTATATTATATTATATTATATTATATTATATTATATTATATTATATTATATTATATTATATTATATTATATTATATTATATTATATTATATTATATTATATTATATTATATTATATTATATTATATTATATTATATTATATTATATTATATTATATTATATTATATTATATTATATTATATTATATTATATTATATTATATTATATTATATTATATTATATTATATTATATTATATTATATTATATTATATTATATTATATTATATTATATTATATTATATTATATTATATTATATTATATTATATTATATTATATTATATTATATTATATTATATTATATTATATTATATTATATTATATTATATTATATTATATTATATTATATTATATTATATTATATTATATTATATTATATTATATTATATTATATTATATTATATTATATTATATTATATTATATTATATTATATTATATTATATTATATTATATTATATTATATTATATTATATTATATTATATTATATTATATTATATTATATTATATTATATTATATTATATTATATTATATTATATTATATTATATTATATTATATTATATTATATTATATTATATTATATTATATTATATTATATTATATTATATTATATTATATTATATTATATTATATTATATTATATTATATTATATTATATTATATTATATTATATTATATTATATTATATTATATTATATTATATTATATTATATTATATTATATTATATTATATTATATTATATTATATTATATTATATTATATTATATTATATTATATTATATTATATTATATTATATTATATTATATATATTATATTATATTATATTATATTATATTATATTATATTATATTATATTATATTATATTATATTATATTATATTATATTATATTATATTATATTATATTATATTATATTATATTATATTATATTATATTATATTATATTATATTATATTATATTATATTATATTATTATATTATATTATATTATATTATATTATATTATATTATATTATATTATATTATATTATATTATATTATATTATATTATATTATATTATATTATATTATATTATATTATATTATATTATATTATATTATATTATATTATATTATATTATATTATATTATTTATATTATATTATATTATATTATATTATATTATATTATATTATATTATATTATATTATATTATATTATATTATATTATATTATATTATATTATATTATATTATATATTATATTATATTATATTATATTATATTATATTATATTATATTATATTATATTATATTATATTATATTATATTATATTATATTATATTATATTATATTATATTATATTATATTATATTATATTATATTATATTATATTATATTATATTATATTATATTATATTATATTATATTATATTATATTATATTATATTATATTATATTATATTATATTATATTATATTATATTATATTATATTATATTATATTATATTAATATTATATTATATTATATTATATTATATTATATTATATTATATTATATTATATTATATTATATTATATTATATTATATTATATTATATTATATATTATATTATATTATATTATATTATATTATATTATATTATATTATATTATATTATATTATATTATATTATATTATATTATATTATATTATATTATATTATATTATATTATATTATATTATATTATATTATATTATATTATATTATATTATATTATATTATATTATATTATATTATATTATATTATATTATATTATATTATATTATATTATATATTATATTATATTATATTATATTATATTATATTATATTATATTATATTATATTATATTATATTATATTATATTATATTATATTATATTATATTATATTATATTATATTATATTATATTATATTATATTATATTATATTATATTATATTATATTATATTATATTATATTATATTATATTATATTATATTATATTATATTATATTATATTATATTATATTATATTATATTATATTATATTATATTATATTATATTATATTATATTATATTATATTATATTATATTATATTATATTATATTATATTATATTATATTATATTATATTATATTATATTATATTATATTATATTATATTATATTATATTATATTATATTATATTATATTATATTATATTATATTATATTATATTATATTATATTATATTATATTATATTATATTATATTATATTATATTATATTATATTATATTATATTATATTATATTATATTATATTATATTATATTATATTATATTATATTATATTATATTATATTATATTATATTATATTATATATATTATATTATATTATATTATATTATATTATATTATATTATATTATATTATATTATATTATATTATATTATATTATATTATATTATATTATATTATATTATATATATTATATTATATTATATTATATTATATTATATTATATTATATTATATTATATTATATTATATTATATTATATTATATTATATTATATTATATTATATTATATTATATTATATTATATTATATTATATTATATTATATTATATTATATTATATTATATTATATTATATTATATTATATTATATTATATTATATTATATTATATTATTTATATTATATTATATTATATTATATTATATTATATTATATTTATATTATATTATATTATATTATATTATATTATATTATATTATATTATATTATATTATATTATATTATATTATATTATATTATATTATATTATATTATATTATATTATATTATATTATATTATATTATATTATATTATATTATATTATATTATATTATATTATATTATATTATATTATATTATATTATATTATATTATATTATATTATATTATATTATATTATATTATATTATATTATATTATATTATATTATATTATATTATATTATATTATATTATATTATATTATATTATATTATATTATATTATATTATATTATATTATATTATATTATATTATATTATATTATATTATATTATATTATATTATATTATATTATATTATATTATATTATATTATATTATATTATATTATATTATATTATATTATATTATATTATATTATATTATATTATATTATATTATATTATATTATATTATATTATATTATATTATATTATATTATATTATATTATATTATATTATATTATATTATATTATATTATATTATATTATATTATATTATATTATATTATATTATATTATATTATATTATATTATATTATATTATATTATATTATATTATATTATATTATATTATATTATATTGTATTATATTATATTATATTATATTATATTATATTATATTATATTATATTATATTATATTATATTATATTATATTATATTATATTATATTATATTATATTATATTATATTATATTAATTTAAATCTTATTCATATCTTTTTATTTACTAACACAATATACATGCACGCTATATATAGATTGTGTTGTGTATTAAAATAAGAATAAGTAAGTAATAGATATAGTATATAAATTATATATAATTTAATATAATAAATGTACGTAGACAGTTTAACCGCCTGTCAAACCGACACGAGAAGCAATAGAATTTCGTATGGAAAAAGTGTTGCTTCTCGTGGCTTATTTGCCGTTTGTTTGCGTTTTCGATTTACAACATTAGGCGGTAAGAAATAGAACGCTTGTGATAGGCAGACTGTAGTTATTCAATTACAACTGTAAATATAAATGTATTTAACAGGTTTTTTGTGTAAGTGTTTTTATGTACATATATATAAAGTGTTATAAAAATACTTCGATTGTCATATGCCGACTGTAGCTACAAAAAAACATCTACAAAAAAATGCAAGGTAACTGCACAACATTAATTACTTAGCAAATGTACAACAAAAACGCAGAGAGAATGACAGGATCACAGCGGTTGTGCAGCGTTATTGGGGATGAACCGAATTGGCGGCAAAAAATAAATAGCACTTTGCTTGCTATTTTTTCTGTTTGCCTGCTAGCAAGATCTAAAGTGGAGGCATTAAAAGAGACTTCACGGCAGTCTCTATACAAATATGAAAAATTGAAATTGCATTTCAATGGTGTATGCAATATAGATATGGTGTACATGGTTATTGTGTTAGTGTAATTATATAAATAGATATAAATAAGCTTTAATTTTTTATATTAATTCAATAATGAATTAATTTAAATAAATTACTTTTATTATATGTATTTTTGATATGGTAACACTTTTGCTTAAAAGAAATAGTTTCAGTAATATATATAAAATTAAATAAATTGCTTTAAGCTCTTAAAAAAAATAATTCTAATTTCATATGCCGACTGTAGCTGCACTATTAGAATTCACAACGACTACAAAAAATTTCCAGCTAACTGCGCCAACAATTCCCAAGGAAATCTACAAATAAGGACGCACAGAGAAGAACAAGATCATAGCGGAACTTTTAGAACTTTTTGATTTTCATCCTACATGTAGGACGGGCTGCAGTATGGGCTTTCACACATCCTACATGTCCGTCCGACCTGTCAAATCCATCCTACATGTAGGATAGTCCGAAACCCCCTATTAGCATGAAAATTCTTATATAGCAGTAAGGCGGTCCGTGGCAGGACAACGTCTTCCAGGGAATACTAATATTTTATATAGGTTTTCACTTCGGTTGGCAGTCCCCTCACCACTATACTTCTTTTTGTATGGTTAAATATTGGTTTAGTTATAATATTTCTTTTGAAAACTAATAGCCACTATTCAAAAGCAGCCGCCACGTTAACAGCCCCCGAAACATCGCAAGCAACCGACGTCTTTGCAATATTGCAACCAATTCGTCGTATGCTTGCATCCACACAATACAATAATCGCACGCAACCGCCAAATAGCACCGATATTGGTGCAATCGTTGTAGTGGTAGAAGCCCTTAAGCCACCATGTATGCCAGCAGTCATCTCCACTAGAACAGTAGCACATTGCCCTTCACGGCCATAGTGCCAGTAGCGACATCCACGTCGCAACTCTGTGCATAGTGCCCGCAGCGCTAACCACCCAGCAGCGCAACGGCCTCACTGGGCACTTTGTGCCACCAGTTAGTGCCCCATGGCCACATCCGTGCGAGCAGCAGCTACGACAGCGTCCATGAAGCCACAACAACAGCAACGTCTGTGCCAGCAGCAAAAACCACGACAATACCGTCAGTGCACTCCAACAGCCACAACAACAGCAACAACCACGAAAATACTGTCAGCGTACTCCAACAGCCGCAACAACAACAAAAGCAACAACAACAGCAGCAGCAACGTCTGTGCCAGCCGAAAAAACATGACACTACCGTTAGCGCACTCCAACAGCAGCAACAACAACAACAAAAGCAACCGAAAACAAACAGGTTTTATTTTTTATTTAAATTTAATTATTCTTAGACATAATAATTTTCTATACTTGCCTAACAGGTAATTCAAGCCATACACAATACAATCCAATTGTCAACTGAGTCGTTTAGGGGTCAAATCAAAGCGTGAATGGCGTTGTCATTTGATCAGTTTGGCAGTTGTCAAGTGGGTTGATGTAAATTAAAAGATTTTGATTTTTTGTTTCCTGGCAAGTCTTTCAATTCAATGGTGCTGTGTATAGTCAAATAGTTTGATTAACTGTCAACATACACATTTTTAGCTATCCTTTGTGAAGAGTATTTTTAAAATTGTTTCTAAACTAATGATATATATGTGACAGTTGAAAGAAAATCTTTTAAATTAAATTTATACAGAGTGTGACCGAGAACCAATTTAATTGAGGGACGCCTAAGATTCGATGCAATTAAAATTTATTAAATGAAAAAAAAGAGAACTAGTTTATACTGTTCTTTCAGTGAGATTAAAAATCTGATCGGGGAACGAAATTTTGTGTAGATCCATTTTATGTTTCTACTAACCGAACCACTTCTTAAGATTTTCTTACATTTTGTTTTTGAAAAATGTCTTCATTTCAACCATTTCAATGGCTAGGCTAAACTAAGAACAAAATAATTTTTTGAGGCAATATTCCTATCATGTAGGTCCAATAAAAATGAAAAAACATAGCTTCGATTTTTACCTGCGCTAATTACGTTTTACAAGCTTGTACAAAGAAAAAATTCGGCACAAAAATTTTTTTTTCGTAATCCCTTGAAAATTTTTCAACCCTTTAGATATTTGTTTTTTCAACCCTCTTATTATTTTTTCATTAAAAAAAGTAAAAGGATAAAAAAACATAAATTTGATTTAAGTCCGGCTGATGTTTTCTTATAAAATAGCCAAAAAAATTATTTTGCTTTTCGTCGGCAAAAATCAAAAATCCAACTGACTTTAATGACAAATATCTTTTAATTTATTCTTGTCATGTTGGTTCATCTTTTTTCATTATGGTGCACTGTATCAAAATACATGTTGCTACAAAATTGTGCACTCCAAAAACTAAAAACGACGTTTTTATTAACAAAATTCTAAAAGCCCCCAGTGCAAGCGCTTGAGAAATTTAGAAAGTTGTTTTCTTCTCCTGTAAAATCATGAAAAGTGTTGTTACGCCTTTTTGAATTTTAGGTGACGATAAACTCCAGCGATTCATTGGCATGCACACAAATCTTCTTTAAAATAACTTAGATATGATTCGTTTGTGATTATTTTCGTTCATTGTTGGATGATAAATGATTTATATTTATGTTGAAATAACATATAGGCACATTTCAATGACAAGTCAAGAGAGAGCTCTACAAATAGCCACCTAAAATGCAAGAATGCGTTACAACAAAATATTAAAAATATACTTTTTGATTGATTATGATGCACCGTATCAAAATACATGTTGCTGCAAAATTTTACACTCCTGCAACTAAAGGCGACGTTTTTATTAAGAAAGTTCTAAAAGCTCTTAATGCGCTTAAGGATTTAGAAAGTTATTTGTTTCTCCTGTAAAATCATAAAAAGTGTTTTTACCCCTTCTTGCATTTCCAAAGCTGCGATACATTCATTTTATTTGGCAGAAAATGATATATAAATAAGATCATTATTTATAAGATAAGTATCAAAGATAGTACAGGCAGGTTTAGACATGAATGTATTGTTGCTGACCAATTCCAAAATTAACATCGTTGTTTTATTAAGTTCAACAGAATTGGTGTCATCTCGAAACTCCTCACAATATGACAAATCATGTGTACAGTACAATTTGCTGTTGTACATCTTCTCATTATTACTAATGAATGTTACATGTTAAATTTAACAAATTTTACCCTTTACATTGCCAAATGTAAATTGCCCTTATTCTTGTTCTCACCTCGCCTATATGAGAGTTCTCACGCTCATGTCACGTCACTAGAAATCTGGTATGCTTGTTGTCATGTGACGTGAGTTTGTGCCAACCAAAGCATGACAACAAGAATACCAGATTTCTAGTGACGTGACACGAGTGTGAGAGCTCTCACATAGGCGAGGTGACAACAAGAATAAGGGCAATTAACTTGTTGATCGAAATTAGTTGGCTGCACTGGTGTGTCTGAAGATTGATTCGAACGCGAATTCTTGAGCCCCTTTATATTTGTTTTTCTAATTTTTATTGTTAAAGCATGTTTTGCCCTTTATTGCTCCTTTCCCTTGCTGTTGATGCGGTTTGGTGTGGGCAGCGGATGTAGATCGGATATCTGGCCTCAAAAAAATCTCTTGCATTTGTACACAACTGTCGTTTCTTATTGATGAATTCAATTTTCTCTATCTTTTTCAAATTTCTCTTGACAAATTCATCCTGTAAAAGAGGGAACATATAAGTAGCAATATTTCCGATTTAATTCCCCTCAGTTAAGCCTTTTCCACACTTGGTCAACGCAATTCCAACACAACTTCAACGCAACGACGAAAAAGTTGAAAAGCAATGCAACTATAAACCGAATGCTTTCAGACTTGCTGCAAAAGTCATGCAACATATTATAATTGTTATTATGTAATAACTCATGTTTTTCGACTTCTTGCACTAATTTAATATTTAACACTTGCTCATTCATCTTGCAAACTAGTTCTTCTTCTTTTAGATTCTATTAGGAACTAATTAATTAGCTTATTCACCTTGATTAATATAAAGTCTACTGCACTGCAAATACTTGAATTCACAAAACAAACAAACTGATGCAACACGTCGCCGATGAAAATTGCGGAAAGCCGCGTTGCGTTGAACAGGTTGAGAACGTGTCGAGAACTTGTTGCGTGCAAGTTGCTTAATCTGAAGGTTCCGGTATAAATACACAGGCTAGCAACTTGAGTTGGAGTTGCGTTGACCAAGTGTGGAAAAGGCCTTAAGCTTACCTCTGAATTAGCAGGAGTATCAAAGATAGTACAGGCAGGTTTAGACATGAATGTATTGTTGCTGACCAATTCCCAAATTAACATCGTTGTTTTATTAAGTTCAAAAGAATAGGTGCCATCTCGAAACTCCTCACAATGTGACAAATCATGTGGACAGTACAATTTGCTGTTGTAGTGTTTTGAGTGGCTTTTATCAATCCACGGCTGTTTCATGAGTTAGCTAAGAAATATAACAGAAGAAAGTTAAACCAACTAATATTAAAATTGTCTTTTTATTTACCTGCCTTCACCAAAGGCTGCTCTCGAGCACGCAGCACAATCTGATGCAACGTACGCATATTCTGACGCACCAATGGTGGGAGGTATCGGATTGCAGCATGACAAAATACCTTGCACTTCACGTGGAAAACTCAGATCTGCAGCATCATTGGCACGTAGCCGTAACTTTTATCTTCCAGACGAGTAACATTATCGCGGCACGCAAAATTCTGGCGCAGCGTGAACATTTGGCGATTATCAAATACACGAATTGACTTACGAAACAGATCCAAATTAATATCCGGCCAAATGGTAGGTTTAACATAGCGCTTCTTACAATCTCAGTGGTAGCACGTTGATAGATGGTCGCCAAAACATTTGTTTGATTAGGCGATGCATCTAGGATATAATTTGTTAGGCGCTCATAAATATTCATCAGAAAGTCTTCCTCCTTTTTACCAGCATCACAAAGGATCTGCGCTGGCAAAGTTGAAAAGCCAACAACAGCAAACACATCAATTTTCTGTTTGCCTTTGATTTCTTTATTAATGATTACTTATTTTAGATTTTCTGTTATTTTTCACACAAGTTTCTTTAATAATGAAACGATTTAACTGATAAACACTAAAATTTCTAATTTAGGAAACTTCGATTTTTAGCATCTGACATTAAACAACATTGATAGCTATGAGGTGAAAAAAGGTGAACTCACGTACACAATACGTGAGTTTCACAAATTGCAAAACCAATCTCAGATCAGCTGATTTTTTTACTGCAAAATCGAAGTTTCCTATCTGGTTATCTGTGCTTTGAACCAAAGATCTGTGCTTTGAACCACAGATAACCAGATAGGAAACTTCGATTTTTCAGTCAGAAATCAGCTGATCTGCGATTGGTTTTGCAATTTGTGAACTCACGTATTGTGTACGTGAGTTCACCTTTTTTCACCTCATAGCTGTCAATGTTGTTTAATGTCAGATGCTAAAAATCGAAGTTTCCTAAATTATAAATGTTTGTGTTTATCAGTTAAATCGTTTCATTATTAAAGAAACTTGTGTGAAAAATAACAGAAAATCTAAAATAATTAAACGTTAATAAAGAAATGGCAAACAGAAAATTGATGTGTGTGCTGTTATTGGCTTTGGCAACTTTGCCAGCGCAGATACTTTGTGATGCTGGTAAAAAGAAGGAAGACTGCAGTTAATCTACACTTTCTGATGAATATCTATGAGCGCCTAACAAATTATATCCTAGATGCATCGCACAATCAAACAAATGTTTTGGCGACCATCTATCAACGTAGCACTGAGATCTGTAAGAAGCGCTATGTTAAACCTACTATTGGGCCGGATACCCATTTGGATCTGTTTCGTAAGTCAAATCGTGTATTTGATAATCGTCAAATTTTCGCGCTGCGCCAGACTTTTGCGTTCCGCGATAATGTTGCTCGTCTGGAAGATAAAAGTTACGGCTACGTGCCAATCATATGATGCAGATCTGAGAGTTTTCCACGTGAAATGCAAGGTATTTTGTCATGCTGCAGTCCGATACCTCCATTGGTGCGTCAGAATCTGCAAACGTTGCATCAGATTGTGCTGCGTGCTTGAGAGCAGCCCTTGGTGAAGGTAGGATAGTAAAAAGACAATTTAAATATAAGTTGGCTTAACTTTGATATATTTCTTAGCCAATTCTTGAAACAGCCGAAGTCGTCAAGGGAAATTTAAAAAAGATAGAGCAAATTCAATTCATCATTCCGTATGAACGCTACTTGGCTATGTTGCTGCCCATTGAGGAAAAGGAAAAACGAGAAGAGGCTGCACGTTTAGAGGCGGAGAATTAGAAACGACAATTGTATCCAAATGTACCTACGCTGATGATCAAACAAGAGGTTATTTTTATGAAACATTTTTATTAGTTGAAATATAATTGTGTGCTATGTACTTTACAGCTGCCCGAATCTATGAACACAGACGAAACTGATGAGCTATATAGCTCGCCAATTAAGGAGATGCTTAAGCGAAAATATGAAGATATTTGTGGCAAAGAACGGTTTAGAAAACGGTTTATCAACAAATCAGCATTAAAAATTTCCAAAATTTTTTTGAGCTTTTATTAGAAAATTATTCATAATAATGGTGATTATCTAACTATCTTATTTTTGCATAATTTTACATAAAACACAAAAGAATCATGTCTAAGTTATTTTAACGAGGATTTTTATGTTTATCAATGCATTGCTGGAGTTTGTGTACAAGACATCAACAAATAAGATATGTTGTGAGAGTTACTTGCTCTCACCAACAAAAAAACAATTCGACGAAAGTTACTTTTACAGTGAATGAATGAACCGAAAAACCCTTAAAAAATTAATAAGTGACAAACATATCGCACACCCACTTCAAAAGTGCACAACTCAAAATTTATACATATTCAGGAGGAGCAAAAAACAATTTTTTTGTTGTGAGAGTTACTTGCTCTCACCAACAAAAAAACAATTCGACGAAAGTTACTTTTACAGTGAATGAATGAACCGAAAAACCCTTAAAAAATTAATAAGTGACAAACATATCGCACACCCACTTCAAAAGTGCACAACTCAAAATTTATACATATTCAGGAGGAGCAAAAAACAATTTTTTTCTTCAAGTGCAATGAAATTGGCGTTTGAAGGCTTCTTCCTCAAGAGTGCGCATATAATCGGCAACATGTTGACCAAAGATATGAGAACGATGAACATCGGCATTGAAGCTTTTGGTCTTTGAAGAGTAGCCAGGGAAACGCTTGACGGAGTATGGAATATTCAAACCACCATCGACAGCACCTTTCATGGCACCGAATACACGTCATCAGTAGTGGTACGTGCTAAACCTACATCCAAGTAACAACGGAACGCACCTGGTCCATCATCGACAGGTTCAACATTCAAGCCAGTGCAGTAGGCTGGCGTAGTTGAGTAGTTGGCAAGACCGACCTTAATGCCGTATTTGGAAAGCTCATGCGAGTAGGATGTGCAGACAAAAAGGTCTCCTTCAATTCTGGCATAATTCTGTTGAGAGACAAAGGAATTAAACAATTAATAATGCAATTCTTCGCATACATTATTTACAACTTACATGAAATTTATTTAATTATTTTCTTTGTTTGACACAAAACATTTTTAGTGGTGAATTTATACACAGGGAAGTTCGACTTCAGTGTTGCAGCGACGAAGTTAAAAAAGAACCCTTGAAAGAGTCCCAAATGTATTCACTTTAGAAAAAAGAGCATCCACGTATCGAATTCGAAAAATCAATAATATATTCATTTTTTTAACAAAAATAAAATTTAAAATTTTTTAAACAATGAAACCCAATTTTTGACGCTTTAATAACAATTTCACAAGAAAAAACATGTACACATAAAAAATTATAAAAACGTCTAACGCTAACGCTCGAAAATTTGATGTATTTTTAGGATTTTTTTAATGTTAAAGTAAAAAGCGATATTAAAACTTTTATGGTATATTGCATGATACAAAAATTTATCAGGTAGCCTTGACAACAACCTATTTTCTCATGAGCTGCAATAAACGAACGTCAAACACAAGAAAACAAAACGAGCGTTCAATAACAGTTTTTTCAATACTTTTCTTAAAGCACCACTGCCTCCGCTGACATCGTATCGTGGAGTTTCTAACAACAAAGACAAAGATAAGTTATGGAAATTATTAATTTGCATACATTGCTTACAAACTAAATTTATTTATTTTCTTTCTGTGACACAAAACATTTTTGATATCACCATAGCAACCATAGCATGTTCTCGTTTTGATTTTTTTTGTTTGACATACGTTTATTGCAGCAAAAATTGTCACTCCTACTTTATAATAAATATGGTATATTGTAACATTCCACATAAAAAGCCATTTTTTTATTCTGTTAAATTTTCAAAGAAAGATCTTGGACGGTGTTGTAGATTTTCACTCTGATATTAGTTCTCAAAATAAAAACAAAGAATATTAATGGTATTCACTACATTATTTAAGCCCTGCTAATTTCTTAAACTTAACTAATTTGTTAAGTCCTATAAAAATTTTGTATGGGAAAAGATTTAGCAAGTTAACAAGCTCAGCTCTGTGTTTTTGTTTAGCCGATACCATTTGTTAAGTTGGAAACGTCAAACCTATTAAGTGTAGTGATGAATCGTTTTTGGAATGAGTTCGAACAAGTACCAAATTATTTTTGATTTGTAGCTTCAAAGTCTAAAAACTGCTCTTTATTAATAAAAAATAAAAACTTTGCAACGGGGTTGGTAGAGATGTAAAACATTTCAAATTTTCTGAGTAGCAAATGTTTAAAAAGGGTTAAAGGCTGCTATAGACGAGCAACTAATCGAACAACTGGTTGATAAACTGGTAGGTGTTTTTTCCTTACAACTTTCAAATTCAACCAAAAACTGAAGAAAAAATTAAGTTTTCCGTTTGGTTGCTAAGTTTGCTAAAAACACGACAACTAGTTCAGCTTCAGCCGAAAATATCAAAAACTTTTGATTTTCAGCAACTAAACTGAAAACAAACCAAAAACCCGCCTACACATTGCTTATTTTCATCAAACAGCAACCAGTTTATCAACCAGTTGTGCGATTTGTTGCTCGTCTATAGGGGCCTTAACGCACTGTAATATAAAAATTGAAATACATTTTTTGTTTCTTAGTGCTGGTTACACGAGTTATTAAAACAACATATTTTTAGCTGTAGAAGTCTGTCCTTTGATTTTGACATATCAGTTTAGCACTTAATTGTAAAATGTCTTAGCAGGGTCATTCATATCAACAGCTGCTAACTTTAACAATTTAGCAGTTAAGCAGGACTTAACAAATTTTTATTGAATACCATTATTATTAAATAATGATAACAGAACGACGTGCTTTTGAAATGTAAGTTCGAAAAACAGGTTTTTTAACTGGTTTTAAGTGTAACATATACGATTTTTTTAAATAAAACTTTGATAGCAATAGCCACTGATGTTGTGAATTACATATTTTAGATGTTTCGGCTGAATATCTTTTGTTTTTCTACAACACATTTCCGAAAAAAAGTAGTTTTGAGATAAATAAGTGTTAAAACAGTGAGTATGGATATTCTACTGTGCGCTCGATACCTTCCAAAACGGCTCTAGAAGCTGAAATAACATCAGTATGGTTAAAAAATTTAAAAGTATTTTCTCGAAAGCCTATACATTTGAAATGTTAGAAAAAACTAGACCACCTTATGCCTTAAAAAGGAACATACATTTCATTTTTTTATATAAATAACGTGTTGCTATTGTCTTTTATTTACATTCATTTTATAAGAATAATATTTATACAAAAAGCAATATACAAGATAATATATAAATTCATAAAAAAGAAACAAAAAATGGAATAGCTTAATAAGTTTAATGTAATGTAAATTATATGGGTAGCTTATTGAGAACATAAGCCGTTAGTAGTCGGCATTAAACTCGTAGGTCCAGTTCTCGATCATTTGTATTCATATAAAATTTAAAAGTTCAAAATTGTTTGTTTTTTAGTATATTGGAAAACAATATATTTTCACCTATTTCCAAAGAAAATCTATTGGTCTTATCGTTTATTGTAAGTTTTAAATTAGAAAAATTAAATTATATCAGAAAAAAGCAGCTGAGAAAGACTTAAAAGGTTTATCACAAAATTTGAAAGTTATTAGTAAAGAGGTGGCTTTATTACATATTTTTATAAGAAAATATTACCCCAAAAATGTCTCAATGTTAAAATTTATCTTAACGTTTTTGTCGAATTTAAGGAACTACCAACTTTTTATATATTTGCATAGAAAAACATATATTCATATTAAAAAGTATCCTTACTTACACAGAGGCTTAAATAAAAGTATCCATCCATTATTAAAGGAGAAAAGTATCCAAATTTGCAGCCAAACGGCAACACTGAAGTCGAAGATTATCAACATGGTCCTCATATATTCAGGAAAGTTTGCCGGTGCTATTATGATCCTTTTTTCATACCTTACGTTAACTTTTTGTATGAAATAATACAGCATGTTACTGCACCGCATTATTTCAGATTTTCTTATTCACCTCAAGAAACCAGGGAAGTTTTCCGGTGCAATTACTAACTTTGTCCTTCACGTTACCCATTTTGTATGAAATAATACAGCATTTCACTGCACCGCATTATTCTTATTCACCCCAGGAAATTAAGACCACATTTAAACAATTTGAGATAGTATTGGGGCAATTTGACGTAAAATCGTACATCGTGCCATCCCTTTCTACAACTCGCCCATCGAAGTTTCCTATCTGGTTATCTGTGGCCAAAACATTTATTTGATTGTGCGATGCATCTATGTTATCTTTTGTTAGGCGCTCATAGATGTACATCAGAGAGTGTAGGTCAACTGCCAAGTCTTCCTCCTTTTTATCAGCATCACAAAGGATCTGCGCTGGAAAAGTTGCCAAAGCCAACAACAGCACATACATCAACTTTCTGTTTGCCATTATTTTATTAATGTTTAACTATTTCAGAATTTTTATATTATTTATTGCACAATTTCCTTTAATGTTTACAATTATGAAATGATTTCAATGATAATAAATGTATTAAATATGGAACTTTGCAAACAAACACAAAATTTACTCATTTAGGAAACTTCGACTTTAAGCATTTGACATTCAACAACATTGTCAGCTATGAGGTGAAAAATGGTGAACTCACGTACAAAATACGTGCGGTAATGCAAATACATGCGGTAAAAACAGTGACAATTAGATTTTTTGCATTTTCATTTATAATAGTCATTTCGGATACTCAATAGTTTACAATTGCCATATGATATCTGTGCATTTGTTTTGTTTTCGTTGATGCTTGACTTTGCTGGTGTTTTCATTCCTCTCCTCCGGCCGCTCATCCTCGCCACATGTCTTCATTAGCAAACCAGTTGCGAGTGTACTACAAAATTCTCTCAGCACGATTTGTTTTCGGTCGACTCATTTCATTGGCTTTCAGCTCTGCTCTCAATATCACCGCCATATTTCTTCGCACGGGCTGCACCTCAATGGTCATAATTTTTCACCTTATTCAACTTATTCGCCTTTGAAATCTCTTTACTATTATTTATTCTCCTTGGAATTGGTATACACAAAAATCCTCGTTAAAATAACTTAGATATGATTCTTTTGTGTTTTATGTAAAATGATACAAAAATAAGATAATTAGATAATATTACTTGTCATTATTACTAATGAGTGTTAAATATTATTTTTAACTACATTTTACCCTTTACATTGCTAAATGTAAATAACTTGGTGAATTTTTTATTAGTAGCCTTATTTGAGTTGCCCTGCAAGCGAAAAAAAGTGGAAGATTAAAATCATTTTTACAGTAACTAGCATTTCATGTTACCTTGTCATGGAAATGTGGCTTAAGCTCTGCTCCTGAAGCTAGTTGAGCGCCTCCTTAAAATTTCTTAAAGTTCACTTTTTGATAATCGAAATTAGTTTGATGCACTTATAGTTTGATGCATTAGATTGATTCGAACGCGAATTCTTGTGCCCTTTATATTTGTTTTTCTTATTTTTATCGTTAAAGCGTTTTTGTGCTTTGTTGCTCCTTTCCGTTGCTGCGGTTTGGTGTGGGCAGCGGATGTAGATGGCATTTCTGCAGGGGCTTCGTCATCATCATCTTGTGCATTTTTAGTTAAATCTTCTGTAGTATTTTGTGTTTGTGCACTCTTTCTTTCGCAGACTTGGTTTTTGGTTTTGCTGCTGTGTGAAGTGTTAACAAACTTCAATTTGTCATCATTGGGTGTTTCTGTACGCATGCGTTTGGCCTTAGGTCTACTGCTACTGTTGTTGGTATTGGCTTCATCAGCATTATTTTTCACAGACTCTTAAAATTGTCGCTTAAGCATCTCCTTAATTGGCAAGCTATATAGCTCATCAGTTTCGTCTGTGTTCATGGATTCGGGCAGCTGTAAAGTACATAGCACACAATTATATTTCAACTAATAAAGATGTTTCAGAAAAATAACCTCTTGTTTGATCATCAGCGTAGGTAAATTTAGACACAGCTGTCGTTTTTTATACTCCGCCTCTATGCGTGCAGCCTCTTCTCGTTTTTCCTTTTCTGCAATGGGCAACAGAGCCAAGTACCGATCATACGGCGACCATTTATCAACGTAGCATTGAGATCTGTAAGAAGCGCTATGTTAAACCTGCCATTGGGCCGGATACCTATTTGGATCTGTTTCGTTAGTCAAATCGTGTCTTTGCTAATCATCAAACGGACTGATGAATTGAATTTGCTCTATATTTTTCAATTTTCCCTTGACGATTTCGGCTGTTTCAAGAAATGGCTAAGAAATATTACAAAGTTAAACCAACTTATGTTAAAATTGTCTTATCTTACCTTCACCAAGGGCTACTCTCAAGCACGCAGCACAATCTGATGCAACGTATGCAGATGTTGACGCACCAATGGAGGTATCGGATTGCAGCATGCGAAAATACCTTGCATTTCACGTGACAAACTCTCAGATCTGTAGCATCATATTATTGGGCAGCACGTAGCAGTAACTTTCATCTTCCAGACGAACAACATTATCGCAAAATGCAAAAATCTGGCGCAGCGCGAACATTTGATGATTAGCAAAGACACGATTTGACTAACGAAACAGATCCAAATAGGTATCCGGCCCAATGGCAGGTTTAACATAGCGCTTCTCACAGATCTCAATGCTACGTTGATAAATGGTCGCCGTATGATCGGTACTTGGCTCTGTTGCCCATTGCAGAAAAGGAAAAACGAGAAGAGGCTGCACGCATAGAGGCGGAGTATAAAAAACGACAGCTGTGTCTAAATTTACCTACGCTGATGATCAAACAAGAGGTTATTTTTCTGAAACATCTTTATTAGTTGAAATATAATTGTGTGCTATGTACTTTACAGCTGCCCGAATCCATGAACACAGACGAAACTGATGAGCTATATAGCTTGCCAATTAAGGAGATGCTTAAGCGACAATTTTAAGAGTCTGTGGAAAATAATGCTGATGAAGCCAATACCAACAACAGTAGCAGTAGACCTAAGGCCAAACGCATGCGTACAGAAACACCCAATGATGACAAATTGAAGTTTGTTAACACTTCACACAGCAGCAAAACCAAAAACCAAGTCTGCGAAAGAAAGAGTGCACAAACACAAAATACTACAGAAGATTTAACTAAAAATGCACAAGATGATGATGACGAAGCCCCTGCAGAAATGCCATCTACATCCGCTGCCCACACCAAACCGTAGCAACGGAAAGGAGCAACAAAGCACAAAAACGCTTTAACGATAAAAATAAGAAAAACAAATATAAAGGGCACAAGAATTCGCGTTCGAATCAATCTAATGCATCAAACTATAAGTGCATCAAACTAATTTCGATTATCAAAAAGTGAACTTTAAGAAATTTTAAGGAGGCGCTCAACTAGCTTCAGGAGCAGAGCTTAAGCCACATTTCCATGACAAGGTAACATGAAATGCTAGTTACTGTAAAAATGATTTTAATCTTCCACTTTTTTTCGCTTGCAGGGCAACTCAAATAAGGCTACTAATAAAAAATTCACCAAGTTATTTACATTTAGCAATGTAAAGGGTAAAATGTACTTAAAAATAATATTTAACACTCATTAGTAATAATGACAAGTAATATTATCTAATTATCTTATTTTTGTATCATTTTACATAAAACACAAAAGAATCATATCTAAGTTATTTTAACGAGGATTTTTGTGTATACCAATTCCAAGGAGAATAAATAATAGTAAAGAGATTTCAAAGGCGAATAAGTTGAATAAGGCGAAAAATTATGACCATTGAGGTGCAGCCCGTGCGAAGAAATATGGCGGCGATATTGAGAGCAGAGCTGAAAGCCAATGAAATGAGTCGACCGAAAACAAATCGTGCTGAGAGAATTTTGTAGTACACTCGCAACTGGTTTGCTAATGAAGACATGTGGCGAGGATGAGCGGCCGGTGGAGAGGAATGAAAACACCAGCAAAGTCAAGCATCAACGAAAACAAAACAAATGCACAGATATCATATGGCAATTGTAAACTATTGAGTATCCGAAATGACTATTATAAATGAAAATGCAAAAAATCTTATTGTCACTGTTTTTACCGCATGTATTTGCATGTTTCCTTTTCTATGCCGAATTGGTTTCGTTTTATCCTCAGCTGAACGTTGCTTTTGTTGTTCTTGTTGTCAACCATATTATAAGAATATTTCTAACTTAGCCGATATTGTGTTGTTTTGTTCTTAGCTGAATAAATAGAACACCAAGCAAATATCACATTTTCATGATCAATTAAATTCTTGAAAATATTTTATTTATTTAAATTACAAAATATTTGCAAAAAATATTTCTCTTCTTTTAATTAGATTTGATATGAAAAATATGTGATAATAATTATTGTGAAGAGTTCTAAATATCTATATATTTGAAATTTTTTTTTCAAATAATTTTCAATACAAAAAATACATTTCAACAATTTTAAAAATTTAACTTTTAAAGTACTTACCGCATTATTAACACATATACAAAGCCATTTTTTTTTTTGTTACATATAATCGAATCGAAGAAAGTTATTCGACACACTATTTTTTGTTTGATTTCTGTTAAACATACATATTTATAATTTTTAATTAAAATTTTAATACATATGTATGTATTTACATTTGTGTATTTTATCTAGGCTTATCTAATTGTTCATCTCATCTCTGTTTATTCATCTCTTATCTGTTTATCCATCTGTGGACAGTGCAGAAAATTATTTATCTGTATATATTACATTTTAAAGGATTGCGAAAAAGTCCATTAAAAGAAAACTTCATGGTTTTTTTTTTACAATATAGATTTCAGGAAATTTCGTCATAGTTAGAAAAATGTGTTCAAAAATTATGTGAAATGAAGATATCTTGTCTAAATGGAAAATTAACACATTTTGTTTTACATAACTTTTTCTATATACTGTTGCGCTTTACAAGATTTGTCTTTATGTTTGTAAAAAATTATAAATAAAGTAACATAAAAATAGACATAAAGTAACGTAGTAGAAAGATAAATTAACATATCATTAAATTTTAGGTTACAAAAAGTCGATATAAGTTTTTATCTTACAGAAAGAAGTAATAAAAACAGCACTTGAAGTATTTTTTAAAAAAGCTGGTATGCACTTGGATTTATATTTAATTGTTATTTAAAATGAGTTATTAAACATAAAAATCAGGTAAAAAGTACTAGAGTAGCGGTATTTTACTTTTCGAAAAAATTTAAAATTCTTTCCTGTTGTAATAACAATCTTTTCAAAATCAGCATTTTCAAAAATGATAATAAAAATGTTGTTAAAATAATTTCTGAGACAAAACTTAAAATAATTACAATAAAGTTGTGTGATTACGTTAAATAACTAGATCATTATGACATTTGTTACTGAAAGTGCAATATTTTGTAAATTTTGATTTTGAGAATTTTTACGTTATATTTTATAAAAATCGCAAAAATTCAAATTAGTCTATGAAAACTATGACTAATATTGACACAATTATGAGATTACGTTGGATAACCTGGTCGTTTTGAAAGTTTTTCCTGGAAGTGTACCGTTTTCAAAATTTCGAGTTTGAGTATTTTTGAGAAAATAGTTCCTAAAAATCCAAAAATGCACAATTTTAAAAAACAACATCACAGGCGGTTGTGGCATTTTTTCCAAAAAAAGCGACATTTAAAAAAGTTATAACTGTTGAAATTTAACTGTTTATTAAATTATTATCTATACACTGAGAAAACAAAAAATCAAAAACGCACATTTTAAAAACGATTAGTAAAATTAATATTTTTAAAAATATTTTACTTCATACAAAAATGAAAACGCACATTTTTAAATAGAAAAGTAAAACGAAACGTTTTTAAAACAACCACGAATATTTTATTATGATAAAGTAGGTTAAAATTAATATTTTTAAAAACATTTTACGTTATACAAAAATGAAAACGCACATTTTTATGTAAAAAAGTGAAACGAAACGTTTTTAAAACAACTACGAACGTTTTACCATGACATAGTAAAATTCACATAATTTGATTCAAAACACTTGTTAATAACGAATTGTTTGTTATATATGTTTCATTGACTTATGTATTTGATATTTGTTCAGAAAATAATATATTTTTCATTATCGATTTCATCACTCAACAGTTTGCCTGCAAGAAAGTTATGAAAGAGTTTGAGTTGGAGCATTTGCTGCCACAACTAAAAAGTAAGTAATTTAAATAAAATTAATAATATCTGACAAAATTCTATTTTTTTATAGACGCTGGTATACAGTATCATTATCTAAAAAATTTAGCTGATGATAAAAAAACTAATATAAAACTTTAGTTTTGAAAACCAATAAAGCTTTTTTTAATTAATAGAGGAAATGCGGATTTCTGTAAATTTTTTGATTTAATGGGAAATAATGAACATTTTCGTTTTTAAAAAATAAATAATTGCTGTTGCATTGCACTTTAAAATGTTTATTATTACAAAACGAACGAACATTTTAGAATCTAATTTTTAAATTTTCGTTTTTAAAATGAAAATAAATATTTTACATTTGAAAATATTTATTATTAAAAATCAAACGAACATTTTAGAATCTCATTTTAAAATTTTCGTTTTTATAATGAAAATAATCGTTTCACTACAGCATTTTAAAATATTCATTGTTAAAAACCAAATTAACATTTTAGAATCCCTTTTTAAAATGTAAGTTTTTAAAATTAAAATTAACGTTTTACTATTTGATTTTAAAATATTCTTAAGTTACCAAATTATGGTTGCCGGCGCTTAAAAACGCCACGGGCAAAAAGATTACTTTTAATTTGAAAGCCGGCACTTAAGAGTGCCAGGAACTTTTAAATAAAAAGGCAGCTAATTAAATTCAGCTTTGAATCTCGTTAAAGACTGTTTATTTTGGGAAGCAGTTCCCTCTTTTATATCTTCCTTAAATCTATGGACATATTAGAATTATAATAAGTCTAAATAGATGCATGTAATAATTTAATTAGAGTAAGTAGTGAAGCATTCTTTTTAGTACTTAACTAACATTAGTTTTAATTTGTATTAGTTGCTTTAAATTAGAATTGAGTGGTTTGTTGTAACGTTAATTTTTCAGTGTTGGTAAACGTTAAATTAAGTGTCGTTAATTAACTAGCGTAAGTAGTATAGGAATATTTTTGTAACATTAATTTCTAATTACAATTGTTGTTTTAGCTTAAATGAGTAGCTTTTAATAACGTTAATTTTTAGTGTTGATAAACGTTGATAGTTTGAATTTTAGTTATATTTTATATATATTCACTACACCCCTAACCTTAAGAAAAAAAAAAATTTATTTTTGTGTACATAAAATAATTTTTTATTATATATATAGTAAATAAAATTCTTGTTAATATAACTAAATTTTTATATAGAATTAAGTAAATACAAGTTTTGTTTACTAAAATTAAATTAATAGATTAATAAATTGTATTGATAAAGAATATATTAAAATATAAAGAAAAAATATATACAAATTAAAATTTATATAATACAAAATTCAAGCATTTTTTTTGTATCCATTTTTTAAGCATATTATTATGATATTCTTTACTTTTTCCATTTATGTCTATTATTGAATTTACTCCATTTCTTTTTAAAATTCGATAAGGACCATGATATGGTGCTTGATATTTTCTTCTATTCATTGTTTTAACTATAACTAAATCTCCTACGTTTAGATTTAACTCTTTAATTGTAGTATTGTTTTCAACTCTTCTCGCTTTTACTGTGTTTATTAAATTTCTTGCTTTTTCACATGAAAACTTTAACCGTTGTTTTTATTCTTGTACATAATCTTCAGTGTTGTAAAATTTTGTTTCTTTTAAAATTTCATCGTTTGGCAAGCAGGGCAACTTTCCAAAAATAAGCTCATGAGGCGAATACTTTACGTCAACATGAGGTGTTGTATTATAGGCAAAAGTAAAGTAAGGTATCCAGTGATCCCATTCATCATTTTTACAAAAGTTTAACAAAAATTCATTGAGAACTCTATGGTTCCTTTCTATTGAACCCAAAGTTTCGTGGTGATAAGGAGTACTGAAAATTTGCCGTATGTCTAATAATTTACAAATTTCTGACATAAGTTGGTTTGTAAATTCTGTACCCTTGTCAGATTTTAAAGTCTTAAAATGTCCGTAAATAAGTATAAAGTTATCTACTAGTGTTCGAGCTACCGTTTCGGCGTCTTTAGTTTCCATAGGGCATGCTACTATGTATTTAGTTAGATCGCATTGAATTGTTAATATGTAACGATAGTCATTCGATAGACGTAGTGGTCCTACCGTATCTGTGGATACTACTTCGAAACTACTCTCTGGTGTGTCAATGATTGTAAGTTTTTCCTTTGTATGTTTAGTTTGTTTGTTAATTTTACATTGTTCGCAATTTAGTATGTGTTGTTTTGTCATTTTACTCATGTTTTTCCAGTTGTATCGTTGTTTGAGTTTCAAAACTGTTTTTCTTATCCCTAAGTGTCCTCCGTGTGTCGAGTTGTGGTGTTCATAGATAAGTTTATTTTGTGTTTCTCTGTCTAAAATTTTTTTTGGTTCATTACATAATATAATTTTTACATTTTCTTTATTTCTTTTTAAATTGTTATAAGTATTTTTGAATTTATCCATGGCCATGGTTTTGAATATGTTATCATTTTTATTTAATGCTAGCGCTTGTATATTTAAGTTATACATTCTTGATGACAGTTTTTCCAGGGTCAGCTGTGTGAACAATGGGTTATCACTGCATCTTGTAATCACTTCTTTATCATAAACTTCTATTTTGGTACCTTTATAATTTTTGTGTGTAATAAATTTAAGTTTCTTCATATTGGTTATGTCGGATAGGGATGTACATTCCCAAACGAAAAGTTGATCAGGCATATCGTTGGAAGTATCATCTTTTGTTTTGTTGTTGTTATTGTTTTGTTCATTTAAGTTCTTTTTCATATTTCTTGTAATTGCTAGAATTTCATTTTCATTCCCTGTTGGAATCATAGCTTGTAAAGTTTGACTATTAACAGTAATCCTTGATAACGCGTCTGCATTTGTATTCATCTTGCCTTTCTTGTAGATGATTTCAAAGTCGTAGTCGCAAAGGTCAAGTCTGATGCGTGTCATTTTCGACGATGGGTTTTTGTGGGAAAACAGTGATATTAAAGGTCGGTGGTCAGTTAGTGAAAAAAATTTTCGTCCGTATAGATAGGGTCTACAAAAATTTATAGCCCAATGTATAGCCAGTAGTTCTTTTTCTATAATGGGTTTGTTTAAGTCATGTTTGTTTAACGATTTACTTGCGTATGCGATTGGTAAGTCTGAACCTATTTCTCCTTGCGAAAGAACTGCACCAAGAGCATAGTTTCATGCGTCAGTGGTTAATGTTAAAGGTTTGTTGAAATCTGGAAATTTAAGTATCGGTGGATTTAATAATTTAGTTTTTAATTCTTGAAAGGATGTTTCGCAGTTTTCATCCCAAACAAATTTTGTATTTTTCTTTAAAAGATTATTTAAACTTTTTGCTATGTCAGCAAAGTTTGGTATAAATCTGCGATAATAATTGCAGAAGGCTACAAATCTCCTAACTTCATCTGCGTTAGTAGGTACTGGGTATTTTTTGATGACATCATTCTTTGCGGGGTCCGTTTTAATCCCATTGGCAGTTATTAAATGGCCAAGATATATTACCTCTGGTTTCAGAAAGCAACATTTGTCCGCGTTTAGTTTCAAATTATATTTTTGCAGTCTTTGAAATACTTTGGATAAATTTTCGTTGTGGTTTTTCAAACTACATCCAAATATTATAACGTCGTCCACGTATAGGAATGCTTCTGCATCTAGTCCACTCAGTGCTATTGTTAGCATTCGTTGAAAGCTGTTAGAAGATATTTTTAACCCAAAAGGTAGTCCTTTGAATTGAAAATGTCCAGTTCCTGTCGAGAAGGCTGTTAGTGGGCGAGAGTCCTCATGTAAGTTGATTTGGTGATCAGAGCTAGTCATGTCAAGCGTCGAAAAGTATTTGGCTCTTCCCAGTTTATCAAGCACATCTTCGATTTTTGTTAGTGGAAATTTATCGTTAACTATTTTTTCATTTAGTTTTCTATAGTCTACCACCATTCGCCATTTTTTTTCATCATTTGTTGATTTTTTTGGAACAACAAGCAGTGGCGAGTTGTAAGGACTAACAGAATGTTCAATAATATTATCTTCTAAGAGTTGGTCTACCTGTTCATTTATTTCTGTCATTTGGGTCTGTGGCAGTCTGTAATTTTTTATGTAAACTGGTGTTGAGTCTGTCGCTTGAATATGTTGTGTATAAAAGTTATTTGCACTGAGTTTTTCTCCTTTGAGATGAAAAATGTCTTGAAAGTTTGTAATTATGTCAACGAGTGATTGTTTAGCTTGTGGGTCGTTGTGTCCAATGTCCAATATTTCTAATAACTTATGTAATCTACTTGGATCATTTTTAATTTGTTTTCTATTTATATTTAATATTTCATAATCTTTTAATGGTTTGATTTGACACTTGAAATCTTCTAAAATTACTATCTCATCTGTTGTGTTTAAGATTTTAATATGTGCTATACCTTTCTCTGGTATTAAGCAATTGCCTAAAAAAATTCCTTCCTTTATTTCTTCATTCAGAACTATGCTGTCTTCTGTTCTTTTTAAGTCTATAGGTATAATGGTTTCAGTCCTTGCTGGTAAAATTATGTTTTTTCTTGCATTTTTCGAGATAATTGGAACAATAAACTCTTTGCTATTTATAATGAATGTTATTGTGTATGTTTCAAAGTTGATTTTTGTCATAAATTTTTCCAGTATGTCTCGTCCAATTATTCCGTCTGTGTTAATAGGAAAGTTATTATCTACAATATGAAAGGTATGATTTATTTCTTCTTCCTCTATGACTAAGTTAAGATTAGTCGTACCTAAGCATTCTATGGATTCCGTAGTTATACCGGTTAGTTTTGAAATGTTTTCTGTATTAATTTCTTTTGTGTTATCTATCTTGCAAATTGAGACATCTGCGCCTGTATCAATCAAAAAGCTTAAAATTTTATTATTTTCTGTACATTGTAATTTTATGCAGTTTTTTAAATTTTCTGAAATTTTGTATATTAGTTTTGGCCTCTTCGGATAGCAGTTTCTGCCATCCGGCCATTGTAGTTTCCCTGTCTATTATTGTTCCGTCTGTATTCGTTAGTGTTTTGGTATCTGTTTGTGTTGTTTTGACTGAAATTATTAAAATTGTTAGGTCTGTAAGAATCGTTATTGTTTGTATTGTAATTTCTTTCTCTTTGGGTGATATTGTTTCGGTTATAGTTGTTAAAATCATTATTGTAATTGTTGTTTCTGTAATTTCGGTTTTCGTATCTGTTGTTCTGTCTAGAAAAATTATTGTCTCGCTGTCTTTGATTAATGTTGTTAGACCTGTAGTTTTGTCTAAAAGAATTGTTTTGTCTAAAATCTGTGTTGAAATTTCTGTTTGTTCTATTGTGTATATGAAATATGTTTGTTTTATTTGAATTTAAGCTTTTTTCAGCTGTCATGCATGTGTCTATTGCTTCTTGAAATGTTTTTGGCGCATTAGCTAATAGAATATGTTGGTATTCTATATTTACACCTTTCGTAAAAACATTTAAAGCCATGCTTTCGCTTATTTTATATATAGCTTCTTTTGCTTCCTGTGTTTGATTTGTAAGTGATTTTATTTCAAAGTTGCTAAGCTGGTCGCAAAGTTCACATATTTTTTCCCTGTACTCTGCTATGTTTAAATTGTTTTGTTTAGTTGTACCTAACTCCGTTAAAACTTGCTGAATGGTTTTTGGGTTCGGATACGCGTTTTCTAGCAATGTTTTTAGTTCGGAAAAAGTGTTTGGTTTATTTGCACGTCCTAAAATACTACGAACTTGTGCTGAAAGTTTAAAATTATATACATATTTTATGAATATTTCACGATCTTCATTTTTTGTTAAGTCGTGTAAAAGTTGTGTTTGAACGACAAAATCTTCTAAGTTATTAAAATTACCTTTAAATATTTGTAGATTTTTGCCTACAGTATTAATATCAAAACTAGCCATTTTTGGAGAGTTTTCTTCTTCCCAAACGTTTGTTAAATCTAAATCAATTTCTAATTCTTCAGAAAATTTTTTTGCATTTGATTTTATATTCAAATTACCAAGAATTTTAAAAATTTCCTCAAGAATTAATTCAATTTTTAATATAATAGCATTAAATTCTGTTGAATTTTTAAAAGTTTCTATAGCGTATTTAATGATTTCAAGTCTGTGTAATTTCTTTTTTATATATTGCTCGCTATATAATCTATTTTTACTTTTTTTTTAGATTTAATTTCAGTTTTTCTAATTCTTGTAAGTATTTATTAATGGTTTCCATTTAAAATTTCCATTTCTAATGTTAAAATTTTCAGTGAAAAGAAAAGTAGTGTCTATTAAAAAAAATAGTAGTATTAAAAGTAGTGAGTTGGTAACTCTGTTTTCTATGTTCTGAACACTTCCCTTTTTTTTTGTATGTGTCTGTAATCTATTACAATTACGAACAGAGCACAAAGGAAAATGTCAGGCCAGCATGAAAAAGTATAAACAAATTGAAAAAGAAGATTTGTTAATAAAATATGCTTGAATATTATTTTAGTGCGGAAAATATAAAATAAAAAGTGATAAAAAGTGAAAGTGAAAAGTTAAAAGTGATAAAATAAAGTTTAAAATAATGTTCATATGTTTATTGAATATTTCATTTTTAAACGGAAAATATTAAATAATAATAAAAACAAATAATGCATGTTATAGTGAAATAAAATGGTTATTTATTCTTATTGGTGCGACTCGCGATTTCCTCTTCAATGGCATCGACTCGTGCCCACAAGTGACCGGATAGCTCGAACGGTGGTGGTGGATCGGCATGTATCAGCCGCTTAATCGTGCCAAGATCCGTTCTCAAAAGCACCAGATGTCCAGAGCGATGGTGGCGTTTTGACTGTTGCGACGTAGTTGGCAGAGTATTTTCTGGTAAGTTCCTCTTTATGCTTGCTTGGCGCTTGCGTTCGCGCACAATTTGTCCGGCACGTCGGTGTTTCGGTTTTTCCGTTTTGGGAATCGCGGTAAGCAGTGCTTCCTTTCTCCGTTCCTGCCGCCTGTTGTAGCTTTGTATAGTTACAGCTTGTGGTTGTTGTCTTGATGACTGCCGACTGCGGTACTCTTCTAGTGAAATCTTGTGCTTGTTTGTAATTTTGCACGGTATGTAGACGGGTGCCTTTGTGGTGGTTGGTCCACTTGGGATGTACTCCTCCGTCATTAGTTTCTTTTATTTTCTCCTCTTCTATGTAATTTAGCCACGTCCTGTAGCTATTGATGAATTTTTGTGAGTGTTCTTCTAATATGTCCTGTTCCAGAATAAGTTTCGAGCTGGGCAGGATCGCCATGTAGTGTTGGTCCTAGTAGACGTTAAGTAGGCCCTGCCTAATTATGGTTGCCGGCGCTTAAAAACGCCACGGGCAAAAAGATTACTTTTAATTTGAAAGCTGGCACTTAAGAGTGCCAGGAACTTTTAAATAAAAAGGCAGCTAATTAAATTCAGCTTTGAATCTCGTTAAAGACTGTTTATTTTGGGAAGCAGTTCCCTCTTTTATATCTTCCTCAAATCTATGGACATATTAGAATTATAATTAGTCTAAGTAGATGCATGTAATAATTTAATTAGAGTAAGTAGTGAAGCATTCTTTTTAGTACTTAACTAACATTAGTTTTAATTTGTATTAGTTGCTTTAAATTAGAATTGAGTGGTTTGTTGTAACGTTAATTTTTCAGTGTTGGTAAACGTTAAATTAAGTGTCGTTAATTAACTAGCGTAAGTAGTATAGGAATATTTTTGTAGCATTAATTTCTAATTACAATTGTTGTTTTAGCTTAAATGAGTAGCTTTTAATAACGTTAATTTTTAGTGTTGATAAACGTTGATAGTTTGAATTTTAGTTATATTTTATATATATTCACTACACTTTTTTAAAATTTAATTAAACGTTAGAAGTGCAAAATCTGGGTTAAACGTTTTTAGTAGCTCGTTTCTGCTCTTTTGAAAATGTTGTTTTCTTTGTGTGCATATAATAAAACTGAAAAAGTTGTGTACATTGCATATTTTTAAAATTCCTTTTGCGATCAACATTTTGAAGACGTGGATTTTAAAAATGTAATGACATATGGTACTTTTTCTCACAAAAAAGGATACTCTTCAAAATAACGGCTCAAAAAGAAAATAAAAAAAACAAAAAATGAATTAAAAATTGAAGATATGTTTGAACAATCGTTTTAAAAAACTTTTGGTTATCTGTAATAACCAATACCCTACAATATCTGTTTGTCTGTAATACCCTACAATATTCATTTTACTTATTTACATCACTACAAATTTAAACAACATAAATCAATATATTTTTCTTAAAAGACATATTTTCTCATTTTATAACATTTTCTAGAAAATCTTCCCTCCGGAATCCTGAATCCTCCTGAAAATGAATCCTAAAAGAGCACTACTACTGGGTATTCTAACTAGTTTATTTATAAATTGACATAGAAATATATATCACACATTCCGTAAAAAAGTAAACCGCAAATCGAAAAAATAAACTTTATGCAAACTAAAAATGTTTTGTACCGTACTTCAGCACATACTATGTGCAGTAAGAAATAAAAGAAAATACAGTTTTTCTATTATTTTAGTGTGTGAATTAAAGCATAGTAACCGCATTTTTAGTAAGCGAATTTTTTTTATTTTTCGTGATGAAATATCAATACGTAATATAAAACTTAAGTAACAGTAATTAACAAATAGTGTTTATATTGATATACGACATAAAATATTAAACGAAAAGATTTTTCCTCTGTACTCGACAAAAAAGAAGTTTTTAAATTGTGTAAAGCCTCCCTAAAAGAAATCAAAAATAATACTTGCGAATGAAATTTTCAGAGTTTATTAACTCACATAAGTGTAAGTTTTTTGACTATTATTGGTTGCGTACTGGGCACACACTTTAATGAACTTTGATGAAATGTACAAGTGCGAAACTCTTTACAATGTAAATTAAATGAATGGGCAAAAATTTAAAAGATGCCGAATATACGAGATCACATAATTTTGAGGCAACAAAATAAAATTATCTACAATCATGGAATAGTAAAGGTCCCAACAAGACACAATTAATAACATTTTAATTTTATTAACACGTATTGTTAACTTTTTTAAGTGTCCACCGTACGCAACCATTGGGGACACCATACGCAGCCGACCGAAACTTTAATTTTTATAATTTTTGCTTAAAACTTTCAATTAAAAACAAAATATTGAATTCTATATTATTTACTCTTTTTATACATATAAAATGTATCTTGAAATTTCAACACATTTCGCTAATTTACTGTTTTTTTTTTAAATGAACTAAGATGGCAGTCTTTTTGGGGCCCTCCGAACGCATATATTTAGAATATTGTTTTAATAAATTGTTTAAACCAAGTTTAAATTTAAAGATAGACATATACTGAACCAAACTGGATGCAAAAAAAAATATTTGAATTCGTTTTATCATTAAAAAGCTCCAAAATGTACCTACATTTAAGTACTGAAAAATGTCCCCGTACGCAACACGAAATGAGTGATATATTTATAATTATTTTAAAATTTTTCAAAATTGTATAACACTTACCAAGACATATGGTTGGAATTGAACCACTTTTTAGGCGTGAACCTCCAATGCAAGAAGAATCAAAATGACGGTTGCATACTCTTGATTTTGAATTGATCAATATGCCAGAAACAGGCACTTTGAGCATTTTTAATAAACAGTTAAATTTCAACAGTTATAACTTTTTTTAATTGTCGCTTTTTTTTTGGAAAAACTGCCACAACCGCCTGTGATGTTGTTTTTTAAAATTGTGCATTTTTGGATTTTTAGGAATTATTTTCGCAAAAATACTCAAACTCGAAATTTTGAAAACGGTACACATCCAGGAAAAACTTTCAAAACGACCAGGTTATCCAACGTAATCTCATAATTTTTGGTGTCAATATTAGTCATAGTTTTAGAAAGTATTTGCATTGAATTTTATTGAAATACTAATTTGAATTTTTGCGATTTTTATAAAATATAACGTAAAAATTCTCAAAATCAAAATTTACAAAATGTTGCACTTTCAGTAACCAATGTCATAATGATCTAGTTATTTAACGTAATCACACAACTTTATTGTAATTATTTTAAGTTATGTCTCAGAAATTATTTTAACAACATTTGTATTATCATTTTTGAAAATGCTGATTTTTAAAAGATTGTTATTACAACAGGAAAGAATTTTAAATTTTTTCAAAAAGTAAAATACCGCTACTCCAGTACTTTTTACCTGATTTTTATGTTTAATAACTCATTTTAAATAACAATTAAATATAAATCCAAGTGCATACCAGCTTTTTTAAAAAATACTTCAAGTGCTGTTTTTATTACTTCTTTCTGTAAGATAAAAACTTATATCGACTTTTTGTAACCTAAAATTTAATGATATGTTAATTTACTACTACGTTACTTTATGTCTATTTTTATGTTACTTTATTTATAATTTTTTACAAACATAAAGACAAATCTTGTAAAGCGCAACAGTATATAGAAAAAGTTATGTAAAACAAAATGTGTTAATTTTCCCTTTAGACAAGATATCTTCATTTCACATAATTTTTGAACACATTTTTCTAACTATGACGAAATTTCCTGAAATCTATATTGTAAAAAAAAAACCATGAAGTTTTCTTTTAATGGACTTTTTCGCAATCCTCTAAAATGTAATATATACAGATAAATAATTTTCTGCACTGTCCACAGATGGATAAACAGATAAGAGATGAATAAACAGAGATGAGATGAACAATTAGATAAGCCTAGATAAAATACACAAATGTAAATACATACATATGTATTAAAATTTTAATTAAAAATTATAAATATGTATGTTTAACAGAAATCAAACAAAAAATAGTGTGTCGAATAACTTTCTTCGATTCGATTATATGTAACAAAAAAAAAAAAAAAATGGCTTTGTATATATGTTAATAATGCGGTAAGTACTTTAAAAGTTAAATTTTTAAAATTGTTGAAATGTATTTTTTGTATTGAAAATTATTTGAAAAAAATTTTCAAATACATAATTATTATCACATATTTTTCATATCAAATCTAATTAAAAGAAGGAAAATATTTGTTGCAAATATTTTGTAATTTAAATAAATAAAATATTTTCAAGAATTTAATTGATCATGAAAATGTGATATTTGCTTGATGTTCTATTTATTCAGCTGAGAACAAAACAAAACAATATCGGCTAAGTTAAAAATATTCTAATAATGTGACAATTAGATCTTTTGCATTTTCATTTTTAATAGTCAATTCGGATACTCAATAGTTTACAATTGCCATATGATATCTGTGCATTTGTTTTGTTTTCGTTGTTGCTTGACTTTGCTGATGTTTTCATTCCTCTCTTCCGGCCGCTCATCTTCGCCACATGTCTTCATTAGCAAACCAGTTGCGAGTGTACTACAAAATTCTCTCAGCACGATTTATTTTTGGTCGACTCATTTCATTGGCTTTCAGCTCTGCTCTCAATATCGCCGCCATATTTCTTCGCACGGGCTGCACCTCAATGGTCATAATTTTTCGCCTTATTCAACTAATTCGTCTTTGAAATCTCTTTACTATTATTAATCTCCTTGCCAATTCATTGCTGGAGTGTGTAACTAACAATACGACAAAAGTTACTTTTGCAGTGAATGAATAAACCGAAAAAGCCTTCAAAAAACAATAAGTGGCAAACATATCGCACACCGACTTCAAAAGTGCACAACTCAAAGTTTATACATTTTCAGGAGGAGCAAAAAAAGTTTTTCTTCAAGGGACTCCATACAAAACAAAAAGAAACAAAACGATTTTTTTTAATTGAAGACTAAGAATTGTCATGTTTCTGCCCCACGTTGCGCGCCAATTCTGTCATGTTACGGCCCCACGTTGGGCGCCAATTCTGTCATGTTACGGCCCCACGTTGGGCGCCAATTCTGTCATGTTACGGCCCCACGTTGGGCGCCAATTCTGTCATGTTTCGGCCCCACGTTGGGCGCCAATTCTGTCATGTTTCGGCCCCATTCAATTCTTTGAGGTTGATGCTGCCTGTGGCTAGGTAGCCCTTGCATTGCACCACTGTCGTTCCTCTGGCAGCGTTGGTACGCTGGCATATTGCGCGGCTAAGGCTCGCCGGATGGGGTGGTGTTCTTGCCAGTCCGGTCCGACAGCAGGAAACTACACATGAATAAAAATCTTACCAGCTGAAAAGAAAATTACCGCCTGGTAAAAAAACCCGGAAAAACCCATAACCAACGAAAAATCTCGAAAAACGATAAATAGAAAAACCCGCTTATTTTATGAACACGACGAAGGAATAAGACTCGGTTGCTTACGGTTGCCCCTTTGGCACGTCTCGTGGGTCGATCTTCGCTGTCGGTTGATCGCCCTTGGCTAGCCCACCCCTTCTGGCCTCAAAAGACCAGCCTTGGTGACCCTTCGCCTGGGTCTAGGTCACCCCAATATCTCCCATACTTACACCCTCCGTCTGTCTCTTACGCCACCTGCCCCTTCTCAATTAATGACCCATCATTTTCACCTTTTTCACAAAAATGGGTTTATTATATAAATAAATCTTAAAGTTATTTATTTGAAATTAATTTGCTAGTTGAGGTGATTTTTGAAATTGAAAAATTTAAGATACTGAACATGATCCAATTATATATAAGGTTGAGTATTCTATTTTAATTAATCTAATTATTAATTCTTAGAATTTACAAAACAATGAAACCTAAATTTTTTTTAAAAACCCAATGTAAATAAAAATTCAAAAAAATAATAAGTAGAATATTACAATACCATCTTTGAAGATATACCTTAGATATAATAGTAAAAAGGCGAGTTAACTTTTTAGTTAGCAAATCTAGTTTTTACGAAAATACCGATCCTAAACATCATGAGCAGATCTTAAAATACGAAGAAAAAAGTTTATTTGCTCATATTTATTAACAGTTAGACATAGTTCACGTTCATAAGTATTTCGGTTTCAGAAAAAATCTATTGCAATAAGATAAGAATAATTGGTTTTTTGCTTCATTTCAGTTTCGAATTATATAGATTGTGTTTTAAATTAGTTTTGAATTATTTTGATTTTACTTTATTTTAGTTCCGAATTATATCGATTTCGTTTTAGATTAGTTTTGAATTATTTTGATTTTATTTTATTCTAGTTTCGAATTATATTGATTTTATTTTATTTTAGTTTTGAATTATTTCGATTTAATTTTATTTTAGTTTTGAGTTATTTCGATTTTATGGTAGATTAGTTTTGGATTATATTGATTTTATTTTATTCTAGTTTTGAATTATATTGATTTTGTTTTAACTTAGTTTTGAATTATTTTGATTTTACTTTAGTTTAGTTCCGAATTATATCGATTTCGTTTTAGATTAGTTTTGAATTATTTTGATTTTATTTTAGATTAGTTTTGAATCATATTGATGTTATTTTATTTTAGTTTTGATTTATATTGATTTTGTTTTAGATTAGTTTTGATTTATATTGATTTTATTTATTTTAGTTTCGAAATATTTTGATTTTATTTTAGATTAGTTTTGAATTATTTTGATTTTATTTTATTCTAGTTTCGAATTATATTGATTTTATATTATTTTAGTTTTGAATTATTTTGATTTAATTTTATTTTAGTTTTGAATTATTTCGATTTTATGGTAGATTAGTTTTGGATTATATTGATTTTATTTTATTTTAGCTTTTGGTTAGAGAATATTGTTGATAAGCTAAACGGCTAAACTAAGTTAAAGAAAAAAAAATCGCGTAAGCTAACGACGTTAAATAACAACTTTTGTCTAGATTATATTTTCTTATAATTTTTCTTTATATGTATGTTGCTTTGTCGTTTTATCATAATTTAACTGTACGCAATACGTACGTTAATAGGTATTTTTACTACATCAATTTTACTAAATGCATTTTTGACAAAAATTAGTCTTCTTTAGCTGACGTCAACAAGTGTTGTTGACATTTTCCAAAAGGATTGCAAAATAAAAACCACTCAATAATAAATGCATTTAATAAATGTTATTTTCTTCTTTCCTTTTTTTTCTTTTGTACCGTTAAGCGACTAATGAAACTTAAAATAATAACTCTTATTATAATTATAAATGTTTATAATTTTCTGTTTAAAACTTTTTCTTTTAGAATTTAATAACTCAGCTGCCTTTGAATTTTTAATTTTCAGCTGTCGCTAGTATTTCATCTAAGGGCATGAATGCCTCTTTTACCCCCTCTCGCCCTGCTCCCTTCCTTTCTCTTTTTTTTTTTTGTATTTAACAAGAAAACGCTTACCAATCCCAGGCCGCAATTTCGCAAACCTGGGGTGAGTGCCGTAATGGTGGAGGTAGTTGGTGTTGTAGCTGGTTCTTGTTGCTGGTGCTGGAGCGGATGATCATGCTGTTGTTGATGATGAAGATGCTGAGGTTTTTGGTGGTAGTGTGGTAAACTGCAGGGTGATCCGGGTGCAAAGGCTGGGTGTTGACGATGGGGCTGCTGCTGGTGATGATGACGATGGTGTTGGTGGTCTGCAGCGTGGCGGCGACGATGATTGTGACGATGCTGTAGCGTTAGCGATGACGATGCGGTCTGCGTTTACTGCTGTTGTCCTTGTTGTTGCTGTTTATCGATTGCTTTGCAAACTACCCCAAAAGCACTTTTTGCAATTAAGCTATCGATGTGAAAATGCTCATTACGACTGGTCTCCTTGAAATGTGAACTGAACATGGCATTTGTTAACAGTCTATGCCATGTCGTTTTGGAACGCTTTTGTTGCAGTGAGGTAAAGCTTTTTCTGATGGAAGTTTTGTTGCGATGGCGACAAGTGCCCTTCGTAGTACCAGTAAAACTCCAATTCAAGCGTCCGCTCAAGCTGCCCAAACTCCAATTGGATTGCTGCCGCGAGCGTTGCTGCTGCTGCTGTTGCTGAAAGCTGTATTGTTGCTCTTCAACTGGTCCTCTTCCAGCAGTTGTAAAATCAGCTGAATTACTAACTTGGTAGAAAGATGTTGTCTGCTTGTGATCGTCTTCGCGAATCGTACTCTCGCAATCCACGGCAGCTCCACTTGAATTTTTAGCTAGATGTTTCCTGATGCTGCTGCTGCTAATGCGTGCATTCCTTGATTTGTTTCGCTGCTTTTTTCCGTATTCTTTCTTTGTGGCTGCTTCTTTTCTCCCCGTGTTATAATACACTTTTCAAGCCAGCAATTTTTACTTTCGTTGACCTTTCTTTGTTTTAATAGTCTTATTTTTTGAACTTTTGCTGCCTTTCCAATTTTCTTGATCCTAATTAATTCCCACTTTTCACTTCAAGCAGCAGAGCAAAACTTTCTTATCTTTTTCTTTTCTTCTAATGGCGAACCTCAGCGACAGCATCGTCTACCCAGGGTTGTATTTTTTATCAGATCGGTGCTTTTTGGTACTTTGGCAGTGTTGCCACTTGTCATCGATTATGGTGAGTTTGTATGCCTTTTCACGGCGTTTACATGTGCAAACCACCGAGGTTTGTTCGACATTGTTCCTTTTTTCGGTGGAACCGACCATAACCGATGGGAGTAGGTAATGGTTGGGTTGGACTTGCGGATGACACGTCGACAAATGTCCGTTAACCGACGCTTGTTTCGGCATTCCGATTGGTTACCGATTCAAGCGCGTGTCGGATCACGCCATTTTCCCGAACGGTTTATGCCTGCTGAAACTAATGGTACCATTTTTGTTGGTATTTTTCCCGTTCAAGCCCGTGTATGGCCATTTTGTTTGCCCGACCGTTCTCGAACATCACCGAGGTGCCACCTCTGAATTATTAAAAAATTGTGTGCACTGCCACGCTAGAGGGCGCTGGTGGACATACCATGGGTATTCATAAACAGGGGCCCATGACAGAATATATGTACAAAATTAAGACAGCCGATGAAGTGATCACTACAAATAGTTTTACATGAATATTTAAAAATTTAGAAATTTTGAGTTGTGTACTTTTGAAGTGGGTGTGCAATATGTTTGTCACTTAGTAATTTTTTAAGGGTTTTTCGCATGATACAAAGAACTACAGATAAAGTATTGCGCATGTCCGCCATCTTTTCTGTGACGTGCAAGGTGCTCCTTGGTTGCAACGTAGTCACAATTTATTCATAGGGTATAAAGATTTTAAAATGCCTACATTTTCTTATGAAAACTTGTTTTACCGAAATGATGTGCTTGACAGAATTTTGACTGTTTGCTATCTTCGTCACTTTTCGACATTTTCTTTTGAATGTATTCATCAAGTGTCACATTTGACGAGCACCAATGACGAGGTGCGCAGTAAATGTTGTTCGTTGCACCGGGAATACTTTACCTCTAGTTCTTTGTATCATGGGTTTTTCAGTTCATTCATTCACTGAAAAAGTAACTTTCGTCGTATTGTGTTTTTGTTAGTGAGAGCAAATAACTCTCACAACATATCTTATTTTTTGACGTCTTGTACACAAACTCCAGCAATGCATTGGTATGCACAAAAATCCTCGTTAAAATAACTTAGATATGATTCTTTTATATTTTATGTAAAATGATACAAAAAGAAGATAAATAAATACTTTCACTTTTGAAGTGGAAGTGCGATATGTGTTTATGTATATAAAAGAAATTTTTTAATCTTAGTATTTAGTATTATTGATCTAGAATCTGAACTACTCAGCATAAAATAAAAAAATATTATTTTGTAAGTAAAAAATATAAGTCTTTTCAATCAATATATTAACAACTATCGTTTCATATGCTGTAGCGGAGCTTAAATTTTCAGTTTATCCAACGAAACATTAATAAGTTTTGTATCTTTTGTTTTAGCAGAGCTGAAATCGTCCAAAGTTAGAATTTAGAAAAAAACTGTTGATTAAGTGTATTTTTACATGAAAAACACATTTTACATTTGGACGACTGGCGCTAAAACAAAAGATACCTGATACGGAATTTGTAGACCAGTATTATTTATCCAAACATGTCTGAAAATAAGTGTACTGCTATTATTTCGTTCGTAGCTGTACCTATACGGCAGTTTAAAAACTAAGTTATAAACTGCGAATTTAATTTAAAATTTCAACTTATTTAAATAAAACTTATTAAAAATTGACAACAATAAAGTCAATGGCCTATTATCATAGTCAAAATAAAGTCGACTTTAAATTTAGTGCAAGCTTTTTGGCAACATATATTGAAAAACTGTCAAAAATGCTTATACTAAATTTAAAGTCGACTTTAATTTGACTATGATAATGGGCCAATGTTTGTCAATACAAATGTTTTGTCCATCCCAAACACGACGGTCGTATACTTGAAGTGCACGCATCTACTGTACGACCCAGTCAAAAATAACTCCTTACAAGTTTAATTTATTGTTATTCTTCTCTCTCGAGCTTTAAAAATTTGTAAAATAACGCTTTTAAGATACTTGAATCGAGTGCGGGAACAGACCTATATGATGCGTTACGATACAGATTTTTTTCTTCAAATAAGTACAAATGGTTTTCATTTTTTATTTTTATTATATTTTATTGAACTAGAAAACAATTTAAAGTGTAATTCATGACCGAAAAAATTGAAAATTGAAAAAGAACTAACTATACTTTTCATTATATAGGCATTTATTATACTTAACGAGCCGAAAGCCCCAGCAGCTAGCGCTCTTGTTTTCTATAATAAATAAATAAATATTATACTTAAAAAATTTAAAATTTCGTTCAAATTTTGTCACCATTCCTGAAGTTTGCTTGCCATTCATCTTTTTGTTGCCATTTTGTGTATTCAAATTGAGATCAGCTGTCAGTACTTACAAAATATCACTCACACGCACATCAAACCATTCCTGAAAGCATTGGGTTTTTTGAAAGCTTTCATAAACAGTGCATTAAAGCGGTCGTAATCCTTTGATGCTGCATCTACATTATAGCAACAAATCAAATTAAAAATTTTAGCAATGGTCAAAAATTACATCTACCAACACACTCACCGTTAGCAACAGCAGTGCGCAGCAAAGCCAACATGTAACCCTGAAAATGATCCACTGCTCGCTGCCCTCAGCATCCTCTTTAGCCTTGCTAAATTCATTTGTACATGCTTCATTAAACAGTCCATGAAACGCAAGTCTTCAGTACTCAAGGCTATTTGACGTCGCAGCTCTTGGTCATGCGCATCAATGTTGGCATTTTCTATATACACTAGAACATCAGCGAGCTGAATCTTTTGCTGAAAAAGCACATTCGAGGTGCCAATGACAGGTAAGTACAGACGGATCCACAGACGGATCAACAGATCCATGTATGGCAAGGAAAGGTATGGAAAGCAGATTGCCACTGGCAAAGATGGTTATGGGTGCACGGTACTCATTTGGATTGACGGAATAATTGAAGAATAGTGAAAACTCGAATTTTTAAAATTATTTTTTTTATTCATGTGTATAAAAGCCTTCTAAATCAAAATCCGGAAAAATTTTAGGCCGCTCGCAAGTGGCTTAGAAGTTATAAGGTCCAACCATGTAAAAATTGGCCTCAAAAACATGTGATTTTTTATATTATTTCCCTACTATACTAATCATTATGGGTATCAAAAGAAAGCTAATGATGTTACTTGTTCAACGAGTAATTTATCATAAAAATCCATGCATTATTTTTGAAGATATATCATTTTACGTATTATGCATATTAGAATGAATTAATAATTATATTCTGACGTACTGTAGACAGCGTAGCCGGTTTTGGACTTACTGTGGGTTGTAATTCCTAAGCAGCGGCCGAAGGCCGCCTATTAAAATGAGATAACTAAATACATTTAGTTTTTTACACTAACATTTTTATTTTTTCGTAACAGAGTGAACCGTCTAGTATGCATAATACGTAAAATGTTATATCTTTGAAAGTAATGCTTGGATTTTTATGATAAATGACTCGTTGAATAGGTAACATCATTAGATTTCTGTTTTTACCCATAATGATTAGTGTAGTAGGGAAATAATATAAAAAATCACATGTTTTTGAGGCCAATTTTTACATGTTTGGCCCCTATAACTTCTAAGCCACTTGCGAGCGGCCTTTCCAGATTTTGATTTAGAAGGCTTTTATACACATGAATAAAAAAATCATTTTAAAAATTCGAGTTTTCACTATTCTTCAATTGTTTCATATTGACGGCAGTCTGTGTCAGCAGATTGGCTAAAGAGTTCAGATTAAACCTTTTTTAAATAAGCTGCTGCACTCATTAAGTTTACCCAAATCACCAAGACATTCCGCAGAATCCATGTGATTCAACTCGCGTGTTGACTGCGGTGCTGCAAAATCACCACTAGCTCCAGATTCACTTGCTGTGTAATCATCACAGTGCAATCATCTACCAGTTTAACACAGCTGGCTTACTCTGGCGAATCCTCTTTCGAAGATACAACCTCAAATGTTGGCGCTACATCAATGTTCACGGACAACTCCGTTTGCTGATGTTTCTCATGACCAAGTACAGCGATAACTTCTTTGGCGCAGCACTTGGCCTTTTCTTAATCCTTCAAATCCGCTGAGTCAGCTTGTTTACTTTTGTTCAGCAGCAGTGTATCGAAGAGCACAAAGCGTTTGGAGTTCCAAAGTCCATAAAAGTAGGCATTATTATTTTAGCATCCAACAAAGCACCCATCTAATAACAAACATATAAATAAATAAACAAATAAATAAATAAACAAATAAATGCTTACATTTTTCTTAGTGCTGAATTTATACAAACAGTGAAGTCGAACAGTGTTGCCGCGACGAAGTTAAAAAAGTACCCTTGAAAAGGTCCTAAATGTATCCACATTAGAAAAAAGAGCATCCACGTATCAAATTCGAAAAATCAATAATATATTCATCTTTTTTAACACAAAAACGAAATTTAAAGTTTTGAAACAATGAAACCCAATTTTAGACACTTTAGTAACAATTTTGCAAGAAAAAACATATACATATAAAAATTAATAAAAACGTCTAACGAAAACGCTCGAAAAATTGATGTATTTTTAGGATTTTTTTTAAATAAAAAACGATATAAAACGATAAAATAAAAAACGATATTTAAACTTTTAAGGTATATTGCATGATACAAAAATGTTTCAGGTAGCCTTGACAACAACCTATTTTCTCACGAGCTGCAATAAACGAACGTCAAACAGAAGAAAACAAAACGAGCGTTCAATAACAGTTTTTTCAATACTTATTTAAAGCACCACCGCCTCTGCTGACATCGTATCGTGGAGTTTCAGTTTCTATCAACAAAGACAAAGATTAATTGTGGAAATTATTAATTTGCACACATTATTTACAAATAAAATTTATTTATTTATTTTATTTATGTGACACAAAACATTTTTGATATCTCCGTAGAAACCATAGCACGCCCTCGTTTTGATTTTCTTTTGTTTGACATAAGTTTATCGCAGCAAAAACTGCCGCTCCTACTTTATAATAATTATACTATTGTATATTGTAACACTCCACATAAAAAGTAATTTTTTTTATTTTGATAAATTTTGAAAATAAGAGCCTGGACGGTATTGTAGATTTTCACTCTTCTATTTGTATTCAAAATCAAAACAAAGATTAATAGTGGCATTCACTACATCATTTAAGCCCTGTTAATTTGCTAAACTTAACAAATTCGTTAAGTCCTGTCAAAATTTTGTATGGGAAAAGATTCAGCAAGTTAACAAGTTCAGCTCCGTGTTTTTGCTTAGCCGAGACCATTTGTTAAGTTGGAAACGTCAAACTTATTGAGTGAAGTGATAAATCGTTTTTGGAATGAGTTCTAATAAGTACCATATTATTTTTGATTTGTAGTTTCAAAGTCTAAAAACTGCTCCTTATTAATAAAAAAATAAAAACTTTGCAACGGGGTTGGGAGAGATGTAAAACATTTCACAAGTTCTAAATAGCAAATGTTTAAAAAGGGCTACACGAGTTATTAAAACAACATATTTTTCTTTTGATTTTGACATATTAGTTTAGCACTTCATTGTAAAATGTCTTAGCAGGTTCATTCATATCAACAGCTGCTAACTTTAACAATTTAGCAGTTAAGAAGGACTTAACAAATTTTATTGAATACCATTATTATTAAATAATGTTAACAGAAAGACGTGCTTTTGAAATTTACGTTTTAATAACAGGGTTTTTAACCGGTTTAAAGTGTAACATATATGATTTTTTTAAATATAACTTGGATAGCGATAGCAACAGATGTAGTGAATTACATATTTCAGATGTTTCGGCTGAATAGCTTTTGTTTTTCTACAACACATCGCCGAAAAAAAGTAGTTTTGAGATAAATAAGTGTTAATGAGTGTGAGTGAGTATGGATATTTGTACTGTGCGCTCGATACCTTCCAAAACGGCTGTAGAAGCTGAAATAACCTCAGTATGCTTAAAAAATTTAAAAGTATTTTCTCGAAAGCCTATACTTTTGAAATATTAGAAAAACTAGACCACCCCATGCCTTAAAAAGGAACATACATTTCAGTCTTTTATATAAATAACGTGTTGCTATTGCCTTTTATTTACATTCATTTTATAAGAATAATATTTATACAAAAAGCAATATACAAGATAATATATAATTACATAAAAAAGGAACAAAAAATGGAATAGCTTATTAAGTTTCATGTAACGTAAACTATATGTTAAAAATTTTTTTGTTAAAAGTTAAAAATTTTTCGTTACTTAGTATATTGAAAAAATATATTTTCACCTATTTCCAAAGAAAATCTATTAGTCTTATCGTTAACTGTAAGTTTTAAATAAGAAAAATTAAATTACATAAAAAATGCAGCTGAGAAAACCTTAAAATGTTTATCACAAAATTTGAAAGTTATTTGTAAAGAGGTGGCTTTAATACATTTTTTGATAAGAAAATATTACCCATATATGTCTCAATGTTATGTTATGTACATGACATTTTTGTATGAAATAATACAGCATGTTACTGCACCGCATTATTTAAGATTTTCTTATTCACCTCAAGAAACCAGGGAAGTTTTCCGGTGCAATTACTAACTTTGTCCTCTACGTTAACATTTTGTATGAAATAATACAGCATTTCACTGCACCGCATTATTCTTATTCACCCCAGGAAATTACGACCACATATAAACATTTTGAGATAGTATTGGGGCAATTTGACGAAAATCGTACATCGTTCCATCCCTTTCTACAACTCGCACATCGAAGTTTCCTATCTGGTTATCTGTGGGTCACAGCAGAGATAAAGAGATAAGAAACTTAAATTTTGTGACGTCAAAACATATGTTTTTTCCATTTTTATGTACTTTGGTGAAACTCATTTATTGTGTACGTGAGTTCACCTCAGATCAGTGTTGCCGCGACGATTCTAAAAAAAGTATTCATGAAAAGGTCACAAATGTATACATTTCAGAAAAAAGGTATCCACATATTACAGTACTGAAACCTAATTTTTTAAGGTTTAATAACAATGCTATTTATTTAATTTGAAGACTAACAAATAGCTTTGTTAAAATGTAAAAGGAAGAAACAAAGCCTGTTCATACATAAAATAATAAATAATAATATTAAGACAGTGACAAGACCGACCATCCACCTCGTAGCGTCGTGACATCCGCAACCGGATGACGGGCGTCTACATACCTAGCTATGCTTCAGCTTAGCTCAGTGAAAATGGTCGTGGGGTTGCTTCGTCAGGAAGTCATGGGATGCGATCTGCACAAGTCGTTCGTATGCAGACGTTAATGGGAAACGGAAAAGGACCATTTGAATTAAAATTCAAACGGGCGGAACAGGAAACGGACGGGAGAGAGGAAAGAGAAAAAAAACCGAAAGAGGAAAGGTGAACCGAACGGTAGTCCCTATGCACCGAGATATATGAGGGAGGATGGTGTTTTTATTCCTCATTATCTGTACCCACCCAACCAGTTAATGAATAAAAATTTTGTTTCATTAACCCAATAAATGCACCTAAGTGCAGCATTCCACCATATTTTTACCTTTCATCTCCGAATAATTTCACACAAATTAGTTGCTTATCATGTTACCCACATCAAGGGATTTATTTATATTGTCAAAAATTTAAATAAAAAAAAAATACAAAATTGTTCAACTTTATAAAATTTATACACGTTGTATTATGCCCTTCGATAGCATGACGAGAAGATTAAATGATTTAATATCCTTTACCGGTACATATCAAATTAGTAAATTCTGTACATTTTACTATCCAGTGTATATTGGAAAATACTATTTTTAAGGTTAATTCATTATAATGTAAAAGTATGTCGAAAAATAATATTTTTCATCTTATCTCATTTTTATTTTAGTGTGATGCAAAATCAAATTTTTATGTTTGACTCAAGTCAAGTGTATGTTAAAAATTAAAATTTCTAAGTTGAATTAATTTCAACTTAGTGGATGCCGAAAAGCAGTAATTTAAAGTTTGACACATTTTTTTTTTCTAGTGTAGATTGAGGAATACTATTTTTAAGTTACAATTTATTTTCAAAGTATTTTAGGCTGAGAAAAAAAATTTTCATTTTAAGTTTGCCTCATTTTCATCTGATTGGGAGTATAAAATTAATATTTTTAAGATCGAACTATTTTTATCTTAGTGTATATAGAAATATAATATTCGTAATTTAGAATTGTTTTTTTTCTCAGTGCATGAAGATAGGTATGATTTCTAAGTTTAAAACCATTTCGTTGTTAGTGTAAGATAAAAGTATAATATTTTAGGTTAGAATTATTTTCCTTTTAGTATAAGTTAAACATATAATATTTTTAAGTTGGAATTCATTTATTTTTAGTGTAAGTTACAAATTTAGTATATTTAAGTTTGAATCGATTTATTTTTAGTGTAAGTTAAACATTTAGTATTTTTAAGTTTGAATCGATTTATTTTTAGTGTAAGTTAAAAATTTAGTATTTTTAAGTTTGAATCGATTTATTTTTAGTGTAAGTTAAAAAAATCATATTTTTAAGTTTGAATTCATTTCTGTTTAGTGTAAGTTAGAAATCTAATATTTTTAAGTTTGAATCAATTTATTTTTAGTGTAAGTTAAAAATATCATATTTTTAAGTTTGAATCAATTTATTTTTAGTGTAAGTTAAAAATATCATATTTTTAAGTTTGAATCAATTTATTTTTAGTGTAAATTAAAAAGTTAATATTTTTGTGTTTTTTTTTTTTTTTATTTATTAATTCATTACAAATTTTTATTTCACACTATTCTACTTATGCCTCAGCGCTAAAAAGCTTGATAGAGGCTAGAAGGCAACTTATTTACTAAGTAATAAATATTTAAATATTAGTTTACACAATATTAATTTACGCAAATAATACATTAGTTTAAACAAATTTCAATAATAACAAATTACATTCAATATATATTCATGCATAGTGTTCATTGTTGGTAGTTCGATGTCTCAAAACGCAAGAAGTGAATCAATATTTTGCAATAAAAATTTTTTACACTTGATTTGAAGCAAGATAAAGATCGGATGCTCTTTAAGTTATTAGGTAGATTATTATACTCATTTGGCCCAGCAAAAGAGACACGTTGCTTAGTTAATTCCAAACGACACCTGACTATCTGAAGATGCAACGCTTGCCTCGTAACTCGATTTTTGTGCACCATGTTTTGCTGAAATTGAAGGGTATGGGTTCCTATACCCCGTATGGTTTTAAAAACGTATAGTAAGAGTTGAAGCTTATATAGACCTTTTACTGGAAGTACATTTTTTGCAAAATCTTTATATAAACTCGTCGTACTATGTCTCAAAGGAAGATCAAAAACAATTTTGAGGGCCTTGTTCTGTGCAATTTGCAAAGACTTTAAGTAACAATTAGTTTTACTACCATACACTATAGGAAGGTAGGTTAAGTGAGAATGAACCAGGGATTGATAAAGCATCATTTTTGTTTCTGTATTCAACTTATTTTTAAATTTGTACAAGATACCAATTCCTGATGATATCTTACTTTTCAATCTCTTGATGTGACAATCCCACCTCATGTTTTGACTAAAGGTCATTCCTAAGTATTTAACGCTTTCAGACTCTTGGATTAAATTTTGGTCAATTTGTACAGTGAATACTTCATCAATTCTGTAGTTTGATGGCTTAAATCTTACTAAATTTGTTTTATCTTTATTTAAGACCAATAAGTTGATTCGTGCAAATTCTGAAAGAATTGCAGCATCATGTTCAATTTGTGTCCTTAGAACCTCAAGATGTTTATATTTGTAAAAAAGGCATACGTCATCTGCAAACATGAACAGTTTGCCATTGAAATTTATGTTTTTTAAGTCATTAATGTAGATTTTAAAAAGTAAAGGCCCAAGGACACTACCTTGTGGAACGCCACACGTCACGGGCAACATACTACTTTTAGACCTCCCTATCTGTACAAATTGCTTTCTATTACTTAAATAATCCTTAAAAAGATCTAGAGTTGATGAGTTAAGCCCAAGAATATCCAGTTTAGAAATCAGTATTTCATGGTCAACTAAATCGAACGCCTTCGAGAAGTCAAAGAAAACACCCGCAACACCCTTGTGGCCTTCATCAAGGCCACAGCAAATATACTCAATGGCATTCACTACTGCCTCCTCAGTTCCAGCGCCTTTCCTAAAACCATATTGCCGATTAAACAAAACATAATTTCGATCCAGATAATCTGTTAACTGCTCATACATAATCTTTTCAAAAATTTGATCGATGATAGAAAGAATTGAAATCGGGCGAAAGTTTTGTATTTCATTGGACTGAACACCCTTAGGAATAGGAGTCACTTTGTGTATTTTCAGTATGTTAGGATATATTGACTCTTCGATCATGCGACTGAAAATATCTGCAATTATATTACAGCAAAGAGCTTTCTTTGAGAGGAACATCTTTGGTGTAATTTTATCAAAACCAGGACTCTTGTTCGTTTTAAGGTTTTCCAGGATATTCTCTATTTTAACCCTATCAACTGCAGTAAGTCTAAAGTTATCGTTCGTCGGAAATAAAGTACGAAAAAAATTGCAGTCATCATCCGCTTCTCTAACTATGTTAATTTTCATATTATGAACTACATTATAGAAATAGTTGTTAAGCTTATCAGCCTTTTCATTATCTGAAGATAAAATAACATCATTTTCATCTACTAAATTTATAGAGTTAGAAGTTTTTTTACCCAGTTGTTTATTAAGAAAGTCCCATGTTTTTCTCATATCTCCATTACACAACCTTAAATTATATGAATAATAGTCGTTCCGTAGTTGTTTACAACACGTATTTATAATGTTGCTTATTCTTTTAAGCCGTTTTGAAATAGTTTCATTATTTCTATCCTTCCTTCTTGCTCTCAATAATTTTGTTTTATAATTGATAAGACCTAGTAAAGAATCAGTCATCCAAGGGTTGATTTTATGCTTAATATTGACATCTTTTGTACTAATGGTTGTACACTGTTCAGCTGCCAAAGAAAGCATGTTAATGAGATTCTCACATTTAGCTGACGAGCTATTTGAAAGATTGCAATTATAAAGATTTTGCTCTAAGATATTTCCAAATTTTTCATAATCAAAGCATATTTTCTTCTCCGAAACGGTTTCTTTGTGGTTGACAGTTAAATCAAGCGCACACATTATAAAATTGTGATCTGTAAAATTAGATTCAATAGAACTTATTTTTATACTAATTGATAAATTACTAAAAACACAATCTATACAAGACATACTCAAAGGTCTGGTTATAAGATTATGGCAAGATGCAAAATTAAACTCAGAAAAAGTATCCAAAAGCTGTTTACTCAAGTTATTAGTACAATCTATATCAACATTAAAATCTCCAGCAAATATGCAAGGAGAGTTGTGAGTTTCTGGTAGTATAGATTCAAGATTTATATAAAAATTTTGCATGGAACACTTCTGTGATCTGTATCAATTTGAACATTTGGAAGAGATATCATTATTAAATCCAAAAAATCTCTACTCTGATTCAACAATACTTTATGCTTTACTTCTTTGTTAATATAGATAGAGGTCCCTCCAAACCCATCATTCCTACAGCAATGGACAGAGTTAAATTCAGGTATAAAATATAAATCCGTACAATGTGCATCAAACCAAGTTTCTTGTACTGCAATTACAGTTGGCAGTTTTGAAAATTTGCACAATTCATTTTTAAATGTGTTTAATTTGTTAAGAGAAGAAATACTTCTTACGTTTATCGACAGGAAATTAAAAAGTTTTGAATTATGTTCATTTATATTAAGATTATCTGAATTTAGATTTGAAAAATAAGAGTTCATTAAAATTTATTATAAGAGTAATCAAATTTAAAAAAAGAAATAATAAAATAATAAATTGATAACTAAATTTGTGGTGACCTGTGTCTGCCATTACCATCATCATCATCATCTTCATCAGCTATATGATTTCTGCTTCTTCTAGATGTGCCTCCAGCATATTTGCTAAGCAAATGATCCACGTCATCCATTGTTTTCAAAATAATATATCTGAAATTAGCATCTCTCTTTGCAAATACGTTTCTACCTCTAGCGTACACAAACTTGAAACCTACAGCTCTCAAAGACTTTGCATGATTAAGGATCTCAAGTGATTCTTTGCACAAATAGTCATTGACATAAACATTCTTAAACTCATTGATCGTTTTTAATTTAGATTTTCCATCCATAAAAGCTTTCTTTGACTTCTTACTGTTGAATTTAACAACAATTGATTTATTGGTTGATCTTTCGTTTTTTCTAAGTACATAAACATCTTCTATATCGACTTCACTGATATCTGCATCTGTTTTCTTAGCGACATCTAACACTATATCAATAGCTTTTACTTCATTACTGATGTCAACATTGTTTATGACACAGTCGTTTTGTACTCTGACAACGTTTAACAATTTAACTGTGGATTTTAATTGCCTTATTTCACCTCGCAGAGTGTCATTTTCTTTTTCCAATTTTGCAACTTTTTGCGTGTTTAGTTCAACACCTTTTAGAATTTCATCGTATTGGGATGACATAAATTGAATTGACTCATTGATTTTGTTCAATTGAGATAATTTACAATTTATTTCAGCTAAATCACTTGAAGCATAGGACGGACCTTTACTCGGTGTGCATAGCAGACAAATATATTCGAGAGTATCATCAGTTAACAGTTTGTCGTATTGAGCTTTGTCAAGAATGGTACACAATGCATGAAGAGTCTTGCCACAATTATCGCATTTGATAGATTCATCACTTTCCATAACCTCCGTATTGCATTTTCCACATATTTTTTTATTCTTAAGGAACCTAGACGGGTATCGTTTGTTCGGCGTCATACAACTTTCGTTTTTCTTTTTGTGCATCTATAAATTATCTGCTTGTATTTTCAGGCTCTGTGCAAAATGAGCTTTTGATTCCGAGTGTACCTTAATGTATTCCTGGTTCTTGTCTAAGATAACAAGAAGTTTAAATAGATTTATTTTTTTGTGCAAGTTAAAAATATCATATTTTTAAGTTTGAATCAATTTATTTTTAGTGTAAATTAAAAATTTAATATTTTTAAGTTTAAATAGATTTATTTTTTTGTGTAAGTTAAAAATATCATATTTTTAAGTTTGAATCAATTTATTTTTAGTGTAAATTAAAAATTTAATATTTTTAATTTTTAATAGATTTATTTTTAGTGTAAGTTAAAAATATCATATTTTTAAGTTTGAATTCATTTCATATTCAGTTTGAAATATAATATTTTTAAGTTTGAATCAATTTATTTTTAGGGTAAGTTAAAAATATAATACCTTTAAATTGGAATTAATTTCTTTTTAGTGTAACTTAAAAAGATTATATTGGTTTTTGTTTGAATAATCTTCAACTTAGCGTATGTGTATGGAAAAATATTCTTTTTAAATTGGAAGTATTTTAATTTTTGTGTATGTCGAAAACAACTAATAAATTTTTTTTTTGTTTTAAGCGTACTGACAGTTAAGTATCAAAATCAATGAAACTTACTCATATTAGAAATTTTGTACATATAAACATTTATGTGTAAGTATGCCTGTTATATATGTATCTTTCAGTTAAATTGGAAACTTAAAGCAACCAGATGCAATTAATAATGTTAAAGCAAAACTTACGAAGCTTGGGCTTTGATCGTGTTCGGTAATGTATGCTTTCTACTTATTTCTTCCTCAACTCTAACGAACCCAAAAAAAAAACGCCTTAACAAATCAAAACTGTAATATAATTGCAAGAGCATGCATGCTATTTAACCTTATAGAAATTCTAAATCTAACTGGTAGACTGTAAATCCCATTTAAATCTCTCTTGAAAACGCTATTTTCGTAGATGATTAATTAAATATTTCTTATTTTTCGCTTCTCTTGTCTTTCTTTCATGACTCACTACTAAAAAAACAAACAATTATGTTGGTATTTTGACGTTAACCCAGCTTCAACTTTTGCCCATGGGGCTTAAAGATTTTGAAAAAATATACATATTCCATGCATACCTCTGGAATGTTGCAATTTAGGTTTTGAAGATACATTTTTTTATACATCTTTTTTCCTACATGTAGGTATATATATATACCCATCTTGGTTATAGATAACAAAAGAAATTACATGAAAATAAAAACCTGTTGCCTTTTTTTGTAGCTGTTGCTGCTATTGATGTGGTTGTCGTTCCTGCTGACGATGTTGGTTGTTCAAAACAACTGATGGGTGCTTTTAAGTAGCTGTTGCTGCTATTGTTGTGGTTGACGTTGCTGCTGCTGTTGTTGAGCCGATACAATGGTTTCGTTGTATTGTTGCTGTGTTGGCGGCGTTGTTAAAGGTTCCACGATTGGCGCATTTTGCTGATATTCTAGAATATCGGGCACCAGTGCAGTGCTGCTGCTGCTGCTGCTGCTGACATTGTGACTGCTCTAATTGCTGACAACTGTCACAGCTTGTTGCTGCTGTGGTTGCTGTAGCTGGCTGTTGCTGACATTGTTTGCTATGGTGATGAGGTTGTTTGCATCCAGCTAAGCGCAATCTTTGTTGGCGCTGCTTTGGGTGCTCGTCGTGATGACCAAAGAACGTCCGACTTAATATGCGTGCCTGCTTGGTGGTTGATAATGCATCAGATAGTCGTGTGGGCTCTAGTGCAAATAATAATCGGAGTTTTGTTAGATTGCTGATCATTCTTCAGGTCTTCTGAATTCAGCACCGCCGCTATAGGTGTTGAAAGCAGCGACGACGCTTCAGTTTCTTCCTCAAAGTCAATGCAACTTTGGTTCGCAAATGACTCAATAGTTGGAGTTTGATAGAACTGGTGCTAATCAATGTATCATGGTCGTCGATAGCAACAAGTGCTATATCTGTGGCGCACAAAGGCACATCAGATATGGTTGATGTTGAGTGCGCTACAGCCACCAGTGCAGCGGTCGTATTTCGATTTGTTGCAAATGTTGCAGCAAATTATTTATAGCTGATAATCGCGAGGAAAGCTAAAGTGGCGGCGGTGGTGTCCGTAGCTGAATACGTGGCTAAACGATCCAAAATTAAGATACATTCATAATAACAAATTTACTCTTTCTTACCTTACAATTTATGCACTGCTTGCCTGGGCAGCCATCAACGAAAAAGAACAAAGGCCGGAAGTTCGCCAGCCATCGCTCTTTTCATTGACAGTAGCCACCGGGTGAGTTCCAATTTACATATGCAAGTCGGACAGTACAACACGCTATGTTATACGACATGGATTAATGACCACTTACACCGAATGTTGGTGCAAACGATGTTTGCGCAAACTGTCGGGCGCGGGGTTTGAGCCCTTATTTTTCGATGTTTGCAAACAACAATTGAGTCCGCCCAACAATCATGTCAGCTGGCAATTTGAACGAGGCACTAATTAAACACGGCTGACACGTTGTGGATAATAATTTTGAAAGCAAAAAAAAACAAAAAACATCATTTATATTTAATGGCTTTCGAGTTGAAATCCCAGCTCAGGTTTGAATTTGAATTCAAATTCCAGACCAGCCGAGGGCACAACACAACGGGTTCTACCGGGTGAACCGATGAGAAAAACTCTTCCGGTTGCTCAGTCGTAGTGTTTCCTCTGCTGATTTGAATTTTGAATTCAAATTCAAGCCTGAGCAGGGAAACAACTGTCGACTTAGCTGTCAAAATTGAGGTTGCGTTATGTCAGTGACATTTTCCTTAAGGTTGGTTCGCCAACCCACGCTACTACTAGCTGTCAAACGACCATTTGACGCTTCATGTTTTTCACCCCCCCACAAGACCTAGTGCTTGAATATTTTAAATATTTTTAGGATTTATTTTTTTAAAAGTTTAAATAATGAATAACGATATTTAAACTTTAAAAGTATATTGTAACACTCATAAAACAGTTTTTCTTATGTTCAAAAAGAGCTTCGGCGCTGTTGTTGATATTTACTCCTCTATTAATCATAAAAACTAAAACCAAGGATATAATTAATTACTATGAGCTCAGCTATGGCCGGGACTAGCAAAAATTACTGAAAATTGGCAGAATGACGCACTTTTGAAATTTAAGTTTTAAAAACAGGGTTTCTTGCCGGTTATTCAGTGTAAAATATACGATTTTTTTAAATTTTTGTAGCGAAAGCCACTGATGTGAATAATGTATTAAAATTTTAGATGATTCGGCTGAACAGTTTATGTTTTCGCTACAACACATTGCCGAAAAAAGTAGTATCAACAGTTAGTGGCGATTTAATTTACAAATTATGGTTACGCAAGTTGCCAAAAAGTTTTAATATCGCCTTGACCGGGTCCAGACACAGAGAACTAGAGGTACTCTTAAAACTAGCAAACGATTTATGGGAAGTCATGACTGGTAGTGAAATTTCTACCATGTTTAAAAAGCCAGCGTTTAGCGGAGACCACGTCCAAAATTTTAGAAAACTTTAATAAGTTCACACTGGAGGTACAAGAACTGAGAAGTGAACGTTCTCGATCACAAAGCTCAAACTTCCAAAGCTACTCCAGACTTCGTTCATCTAGAAGAGAAGTGTCACAACAAAGACCGGCCAACCGGGTTTGTAGGTACCACTACAAATTTGGCAGAGCGGCCAGCCGATGGGAACAACCATGCGCGTACGTTCAAACGGCATCCACACCAAACCATAATACACCAAACACATTAAACTAAGAAACACCATCATTGCAACGGCTAATGATGGGAGTTCTATAACACTAACACGCCGTTTATTCATAATTGACAAGGACAATAACTTAAATTTCTTAATCGACAGTGGCGCTGAAGTTTCCATATTGCCATTCTCCAAATTCAAAATTTATAAAAAAATCTGATTTGACACTCCAAGCTGCTGACGGCACAGCAATATCGACTTACGGAAAAAAAATTGTTAAACGTAAATTTAAAACTCAGACGAGAATTCCCTTTCACTTTCATATTAGCAGATATAACAAGACCTATCATTGGCGCAGACTTTCTTACCAAATATGGACTTCTAATAGATCTAAAACACAGAAAACTCATTGACCCCCTTACAAAATTATCCGTCAACGCAATTTCGAGATATTCCGAAACACAATTACCAATACTATTTACACTCGACAATAAATACACACAGTTACTCAAACAATTCCCTTCACTCTTCACAGAAACAGATTACACTGCACCAATCAAACACAAAACAGTACACCACATAGTTACAGAAGGACAGTTACCATTCACACGACCACGACGTTTAGACCTATCAAAATTAAAAATCGCAAAACAAGAATTCAACTTTCTAGTCAAGTCAGGAATTTGTAGACCGTCCGACTCGAAAACCTCTTCTCCACTACACCTTGTAGCCAAACGCGAACCAAATGACTGGAGACCATGTGGTGACTACAGACGACTGAATGCTATTACTGTACCTGACCGTTACCCTTTACCACATATACACGACTTTTCCATCAACTTACACAACACAAACTTTTATTCAAAAATTGACCTGGTCAGAGCATATCACCAGATACCGATGGCTCCTAGCGACATCCACAAAACAGCAATAACAACACCTTTCGAAATGTTCGAATTTCTCCGAATGCCTTTCGGCTTGAGAAATTCAGCACAGACATTCCAAAGATTTATACACGAAGTCTTACAGGGACTAGATTTCATTTTTGTTTATTTAGACGACATACTTATAGCTAGCGAGACCGAGACAGAACACATAAAACACTTAACACAAGTTTTCCAAAGACTTTCAGAATACGGCTTAAATATTAAATCTAACAAATGCACTTTCGGAGCATCAGACATAAACTTCCTCAGTTATAACATTTCTAAACAAGGTATCCGACCTTCAGAAGAACGTACACAGTGCATACGAGACTACCCAACTAGAACTGATGTTCCACATTTGGGTTGCAGCGACGTCGTAGCGTTTATTTTTGTGTCAAAATTGACATGATGTTACGTATTGGTTACGTTACAGAGACCACTATGATTCGAAAGTGGTGCAACACAATGCCGACATTGTGTTAGTGAAAATTACTTTGAAGTGACTTAGCACATTTTAGTATACACATTTATATATAAATGCATTACAGAGTTGCCAATTGCAAAAAAATTAATTTTGTTTACATGTTTTGTTTACATTTTGCAGCCATAAATATAATTATTTTATAATTATTGTAAAATTTATATAATATATATGAGTACAACATAATCTTAAGTGTTTTTCGATATTATTTGGAGCTGAATGTAGATGGGAAAGAAGATTTTCGGTAAAATAACAGCCAAAACTTCTTAAGAATTTAAGCGCAAGCTGAATTCAGAAAATATTGCAACAATTTCATACATTAATAAAAAATGTTTAAATATAATAATAATTTGCGTCCACCATTTTAAATGACTTGGGGTCGCAATTAGCTAATTGTTACAAAATGTACATCTTGATGAATGATGGGTGATGCCTTCACTTGGGTCGCAATTAGCTAATTGTTACAAAATGTACATCTCGATGAATGATGAGTGATGCATTTTTTAAAGGTAACACTTGATAAATCGTTACAACATTCTGTGACCTAGTGGTAAAGTAGTATCCTAGGAATTTTTACAAACTTTTCCCACAAAATATTTTCCAAATCAGTATCGCTGCAACGTCGTCGTGTAAAAAATGTGTCTTAAGTAACCTGTGGTCGCAAAATTCTACTTGGGTACCCACAACCCACCACAGTCAAACAAATGCAAAAATTCATAGGTATGACAAATTACTACCACCGTTGTATCCCAAAACTCGCACACATGCTAGGCCCAATTTATGGCATGGTCACCGTAGCATCAAAAACAAAAACAAACAGTTACACTGGACAGAGAACACACTGCAGGCATTTACAACAATCAAAGATAGTTTTGCAAAGGAAACACTACTCAATCACATCAGTAGTAATGCAAAATTATCGATTGCCGTAGACGCATCAAACACAGCCATTGGTGGCGTTTTACAACAACAGAATAACGGTACACTAGAACCATTAGCCTTTTTCTCAAAAAAGTTATCAAAGTCAGAAATGAAGTACAGTACATTCGACAGAGAATTACTAGCCATATACTTAAACATCAAACACTTTAGACACTACCTAGAAGGAAACAATTTTACGGTATACACAGATCACAAACCACTGATTAACGCTATACATTCACAAACAGAACGCAGTCCCAGACAAACAAGACACTTAGAATACATTGCACAATTCACACATGACATTAAACACATTAAAGGTTCAGAAAACACTGTAGCAGATGCACTTTCACGAGCTGAAATAGAAGCTTTTGCCTGCACAGACATCAACCTGAGAACACTACACAAAAAACAGAACACAGACCTTACATACCACAGACTTTACGAAAACAAGTATTCGAACAACATAGCACATCCTGGTACACGAGCTTCACGGAGACTACTTACACAAAGATATTTCTGGCCGAATATAAATACACACGTTAACAAATGGGCACAAGAATGCGTTAGATGTCAACGCTCAAAAATACACAAGCACACGAAGACAACACCACACAAAATCAGCATACCACATGGCCGTTTCGAACATATCCACGTTGATATAGTCGGTCCTTTGCCAATTTCAAAAGGGTATAGATACCTACTTACCGTAGTCGACAGGAACACTCGTTAGCCAGAAGCATATCCGCTGAAAGACACAAACACCGACACGATAGTCGACACTCTTCAAAGAGAGTATATTTCACGTTTTGGAGTTCCATTGAAGGTTACCTCTGATCGAGGAGCACAATTCACTTCCGTGACCTTTAACACATTTCTCAAAAATCTCGGTTGCCAACATATAACTACTTCGGCCAACGGCATGGTAGAGCGTTTTCACCGCCAGTTAAAGGTTTCCTTTATCGCGACAAACAACCAGACAAATTGGTTCACAGAGTTGCCACTAGTTCTTCTGGGCCTTAGATCCTCAGTCAAAGAAGACATCAAAGCGTCGCCAGCTGAGATGGTCTTTGGCCAGCCACTCAGATTACCGAAACAAATAGTAATTCACAACAATGAAACTTGAAACCCTTCAGAGATGCTTCCAAAAATCAAAAAAATAGTCGAAAACAAACAATCACACATTTCACACCATAACACAAAATTGCAACAACACGTTCCTAAGGAACTCAACACTTGTAAATTTGTCTTCGTTAGAAACGACACCATACACAACAAGCTCAAGGAACCCTATGATGGACCTTTCGAAGTAATCAACCGAAACCCAAAATACTTGTAAATAAAAAAAAATAACACACATACTACAGTTAGTTTAGACCGTTAAAAACCAGCATCAATTAATACAGACACAACGACTACAACACAATCTAAAAGAAAGGTAAATTTTAACTTACTCAGAAATACAACAAGATTCATTTGAGGAGGGGGAATAATGTGGTGCTCTGTTACATCACCACATAGAGTAAATCTCTACATCCTATTTTACCTTTTGTTACATTAATACTTACCTTTTGTTACATTAATACTTACCTTTTCGTTACATTGGCCGCATTCTAGCCGAAAAAGTGCTCAAGTAGCGAAGTAGCATAAAATATTTTCGCTATATAAATTGTGACATCTCAAGGAACATGTTCTGTGAGAGCATACCATTCAGCCCGAAAGTTGTGGAACAGTTCTTGAGCACTTTTTCGGCTAGAATGCGGCCATTGATACTTACCTTTAGTTACATTAAGGCCTTTTCCGCATGGAGAAATTGAAAACTAATGCAACTGCAACGCAACAGCTTAAAAAGTTTCAAAACACTTCAATTTTAAACTGAACTGCAACCTACGCTTTCAGATGAGCAAGTCACGTCGCAAAGCAACATTGAAAAATTCACAACAAAACAAACCCTTATTTAATGGAAGCTTTGTTAAATAGATATAAAAAATTAATTGAGTATAAAAAAGGATATTTCTTCACTTCCTGCACTTATTTCATATTTATTAACTGATTAATTATTTTCATAGCACACAACACAAATCGGAAACGTAACAAATCGCCGATTCAAATTGCAGCACGCCGTGTTGCATGAAACTGGTTGCGAATGCGTTAAAAACTTGTTGAGTACGAGTTGTTTCATGTGAAGGTTTCGGTATAAATACATTGGTTAGCAACTTTTGTTGCAGTTGCATTAGTTTTCAATTTCTCCATGTGGAAAAGGCCTAATACTTACCTCTCCTGACGTTGATTTTTATCTTAACTTACATTTCACTTACCTTGATTTATCATTAATAACGTATTATATTATTTTAGCAATTATTGAAAATACTTACACTTGTCTATAAAACACTTGTTATAAAAAAACATTTTGAATTGTATTAATTTATTATATTTTCAGAAATTTTCATTTTGAAAATTTCAGTTGTGAAAATTGTTCAAATAAAACAGTTGTAAAATTATTCTCAAATAAAAAACTACAAAATAAAAAATTTTTCTTTAAATAAAATATATATAAAAAAGCTACAAGCCTTTGCACCAAATATATATACTGTAATATCGATTAATTAAAGACTCAATAAAATACTAATACTAATTTGATTCTGCTTGATCATTTTAAGAATTTTATTTTAAAGTACGGAATATTTTGTAAAATATTTTTCATAAATAAACATAGATATGCATATAATCATTAAAAAGATTTTCAAAAAACAAGAAATAAGAAACAAAGTGCTTGACAAAATTAACAGAGCAAATGTTGTAATGCATTTTTCTCGTTCTTATTTTTTTGATAATATTTGTTTTATTATTAAACATATCTATGTTTGTTTATCAATAAAATTTAACAAAATTTTAAGTATTTTTCACTTAAATTGGACCCGATTTACCGCAATTCTTTAGCATAGGGTCCAAGCACTCTACCCACTAGGCTACGGCCGCCACAAGTAAGTTATAGTAAGCTTTATATTAGAAAAAATTCATTCAGCAGCTGTGCTATGATTCAGACTTAGGACCGGTTTCTCAATGTCCGGTTAAGCACTAATCAGAAATTTAACCAGCAGTTAGCAAAAAAGCTCTTTTTCAATGTTCGGTTAAGGCTTAACTGTCAGTTAAGTTCTGATTAAGTTAACGATAACTTGTGGTTTTGGTTAGCTGCTAATCGAAGGAACAGATGACAAGATTACAAAATTACAACAAAACCGACGGTTGCTCAACCAGCGCTTGGTGAAACCAAAATAGTTTTTTTAGCTATCATATGGTTAGCTAACTCCTGGTTAAGAGCTTGACTAACCCGACATTGAGAAAGCGGCCCTCAATATATATATCAAAAAATTTTAAATTTCTTTGTAAAGAGGTTGCGTTAATGCATTTTTTGATAAAAAGTACTGCCCAAAAATGTTTCACTGTCATAATTTTTGTTAACGTTTGTGTAGAATTTAAAGAAATGTATACTTTTTTATATTTTTCCAAATAAAAACATGTATTCATATATGAGGCTTAAAATTTTAAAATTTTAATTTCCCTAACGGCAACACTGCTTGGAGTTATTCCTATGGTGTAATTATTCTAATATAATTTCACCATGATGTTTCAGGGATGTTTTCCATTGCTTTTCCGGAGTCTTTTGTGGTATACCTTTCGTTACCCATTTTGTTCCAATAATATGCAGTTTTACAGTTATCGGACTTCAAACGTAACTGGTGAAATTCTTCAATCTACCATAAACCAGGGTAGTTTTCCGTTGATTATACTACCACATATAAATGTTTTGTGATTGTATTAGAGCCCATGGCAGAATAACCATTTTCAAGAAATTTTCAAAGAAAAATCCATGATTGTATCATTAAGGGTATTCACAGTTGCGTGGTTTTCAGTGTGGCTAAAAAACCCCGTAGTATTAATACCACACTTTACCAACCTGTTTTTATATACTTATGTTGTTGTTTTACATGAAAGCTCTACAAACCAAAACTCTGATAGTTTTAAGTAGCCCAATGATATGTTTGATGAAAGTGGCTTTTAAAGTTCCACAAACTGGTGTTGCTTTATGTGTTTTTACAGCAGTTTGACCGTTTCTTTGTATTTCGTTTGTTTTCCAATAAGCCAATTAGATTCGTTTGTTGTGTATGTGTTTTTGTGTGCATTTATTTTCACATGTGATGTAGGCTGCACATTTATGCGCACTGAGAGCGGAATCTGTTTAATATTATTATTTATACTAAACTGGAAATCGGGAAAGTACAAGTTTTTATTTTTAAGCAAAATTTGAAGAATTTGCTGATGTAATAAGGTAGATTGAGCCATTCGCTCTAATTTCATTGTTTCAAACAGTTGCGCTTTTGTGTTTTTGATTTTTTTAAATTGATATTTATATTAAAATTAAGAATTAAAAAAAATAGACAAAAAATAATGGGCAATAATAAATTAGTGCTTAGACTCAATTAGTGAAAATAAAACTTTAAATTCACGTAAAAACTTATTTGTTTTATTAACTATACATTTTTTTCTTACTTCTCTCATTTACCATAGTAAAAATTCCCCTCAAAGCATTTGTCTCACAATAATCAACAATACTGAAAAGTGGCATCCCTAAAAGTCATTTTGACATTAGCTGTCGGTGTGGTGAATCTCTTTGCCCTACCACAAAGCCAAAATAATAAAATTTTAACGAATTTGTGTTGAAGAATATTTTCATCATATACTACGTTTCCATGGCGAGTTGAGTCGGGATTACTAGGGATTAACTCCCCATGGAAACGCGAGTTGAGTTGAACTTCGTTAAATCCACAAAACTCCACGAAACTTGTAAGAATTAGCTGATTCTATCTGTCAAAGCGAATAAATTCATTTATCACAAGAAAAAATGGCGAGTGGAGCAGAAAATTTGCTGTTGATTGAAATATTTAAAGAAAAGAAAATTCTTGATTTAATTTATGGAAAAAAATTTAGAAGAAGTGAAATATATAAAATTGTCGAAAGTGAGTTTAAGAAAAGGGACATCGTAAATAAAAACATAGTGCATATTGAGCACAAGTAAAAAAACCTAAAAAACATTGACGATTGCAACTCGACTCGATGTTGTACATGGAAACACTTTTGTGCTTGAAACGCCATTTTGTCAACTTGACGAAAACCCAACTCAGACTCAACTCGCCATGGAAACGTAGTACTGGTTATTCTGCCATGACCTGGTTATTCTGCCATGTTACAGTCCACCTTAAACAAGTGCGCGTGCGTGGTTTAACTGTCAAAATCGGCTCATGTACATACATTTTGTATGAAGACTACCGAAACACGCACCGGACTACCGCAACATGAATCGAATTTCCAATTTTGACAGTGCGTACGGATGTGAAGTTGGCTGCATAAAACCAAAGTATTAGAACAAAGAGCAATCAGCTGCTTTTAATTAATTGATCTCAATTGCAAATGGAAGTATTTGCAATATTAATAGATTTTTACACAATTCTAACAGTTTCTTTAAGATTTTTAAACCATCAGACTGATCTGATTCGAGAGCAGCAGTTCTTTCCGCAGCGCACTTGTTTAGGTTAAGCGTAAAATAAAATTGCGTGGCGCTTGGGTACGCAGCGCAACGCGCACTTGTTTAGGGTGCACTCATGAAATAAAGATATACAGATAGCTTACTCCGTGCGCAAAAAATGAAATCTTCTGCGCACTACGTCACTCGAGCTTGTCAGCTATAACACGTGGTGCATACATACAAAAGGAAATATGAAAAAGCAAAAAGTAAATACAAGCAGCAAGCAGCACAATTGCAAGCATTTAAGAATTATTGCATTCATTTAATTCAATTTCTAATATTGTGCACTTATAGTACGCGTAAATTATAATCTTCAATTATATTTTATGTAACAAAAATGACAACTAAAGTTTTTTTTAAGATTTTAATAAATTTTGTGAGATTTCATTTAAAGATTTTAATTCGGGCCATAAAATGAATTTACAATTTTTTCAACAAACGAGAAGAACAAGAAAATGAAAACGAAGCAATCAAAGTGCTGTCAAACACATCAAGTAACGTAGTTATTTTCTTTTATGTAGGGGAACAAATGGGAGAAAACACCCTTATTGTATATGCATTTCTTTTCAATAATAGTACTGAAAAATAAGTTTGCTTAAATTTAATTATAAATATATTTACAATGTAATTTATTTCAATAAGAAAATGTTGATATTTTTCATCCCTATAAATAAATTATCCCCTTTATATATATTGTGACTACGTTTTTATTTAGCCACTTTGACAAGCTCGATCTACGTCACAACAAAGATGGCGGACATGCGCAATACTTTATCTGTAGTTCTTTGTATCATGGGGTGCACTGTTAGAGCCAATATAACGTAAAATCGAACATAGTGCTATCCCTCTCCAACGGAGTTTCCCGTCTCTTTACCTCCGGTTCGAAGCGTGTCAGACCTGACGCACCTTTGCGATTTGGGGTTTGTTGCTCGTGTGGACCGCTCGCGTGGATATGTAATATAATTACCATTCTCAATGGTTTCAATATGAAATTTTTTAAAAATGTTCGGTGTTCCTACAATCCTTTTTATCTGCAAGCATTTTTTTATAGAAAAGTTCCTACAAACCTAATTTATTTATATAGTGTAAATGCGAGCGAAAATATATATTCAGTCGACTATAAAATCTGTTTCCTGTTAAGGAGGCTATCTTTTTTGAACTCTCACGGTGATATGTATACAACACAATACAGCATAAAATTTGCAACAAAAATTTTTTCAATTGATACATCAGTAGTTCGCCCTTTGTATACTGTGCTACAAGATCACCAATTGGTGCTTCGTTCTGATTTTGTATCCGGGGAAAGGTGTCCAAGAAATTTTCTTCAAATATCTAAGCTCAACGAAGGTTTTTTCGTTGCTCCATCTGCAAACATACCACCAGTATCAAGAACTTTACAACTTGAAGAAAAATTCTAATACAGCAACTATGAAGGAACTAAATAACATATTGAAATTACTTAAAACTTCCAAATATATTCAATGCTCATATACGGACAAATCGCTTTCTGCTATAAAAATTATAAAAAATGGTGAAATTGTTTGTGAAAATTTAATACAAGAGTGGATGATAAATAAAGAATCTGTTGAAAGAACTTATATTGCTGAAAGCTTAAAGCGACCTCAATTCCTTGATAGAAATTTATTCATTAAATCTAACGACTTTCTCATAAACCTGTATAAAGCGAAGGAAGCTTCATTACTACATTGCCCACTTGTGATCAAACAACAAATTGGCTTAACTGAAACATTATTTAGTAGTAACAATTCTACGAAATTTTGTAACTCTCAGAAGCAAACGAGACTGATATCTGATTATTTCTTTAACTATTTTTGCGGTCTAGAAAAATTTTATAATATTCAACGCCAGAGAAAAATATGGTGGATGATTCGCTTGAGTAACCCTAGTTGTTTCTACATTGGTCCATGTGATAATAAATATGATTGTGACGATGCTCAAATGGTTGAAATAAAATCAGTGTTTCCGATAAAAAACATCGTAATAGAAAATATATCTTATGTGCCTTTAAAAGACACAGCTCTTGGATATCGTAAATTTTTCCCTTTTGACGAATATTCTGGAAAGAATATATCAGTAATAAGATCCGTAGTTAATTTAGAATCTGCTGCTTGCGGTCCGTAAAAAATAAATTTAATTATTGTATAATAAATGTTCATTTTTATTTTTGCAGCTTTACTTCTGGATGCATGTTCAAATATTCGTAACGAAACTATGTTTCTTCACAGCAAGTTGGTGCCTTATCAATGTGCAGTAATAGGCTCTTGTGATGGTAAGGATACTGCCCAATATTCGAGTTCCTCCAAACTCTAGGGCTTAACACATTATCGTTAGTTTGGAGAATTACTGCCATCTGGAAATTTGTGGCAATAATGCTAACATTGGTTATGAATTGAAAACAAGTTCATTATTGTCACAAAAATTTGCGCATAACCCATATGAATTAACGTCTCGCTGATTATTGAGAAAATTTTTTGTAGTAAAATTTTGGCTGCGCTTACGAAAATCAATATATTGTATCACTTTTCGCTACTTTGTGTGTCTTGTAAACGGTGATTTGCATTTTCTGTCAACACAGTCACAAAAATTGATAAAAACTCCACTCATTTCTTTATGAAGTAGTAATTAAAATGTGGATAAATTGTACTTTTTACCATAGTATAAAGATAGAGGTAGCTGCAGCGCTGACTGCTCTCTTTCCATAGTGCCATGTCTGTCAAATTCAGCTGTGGCGAATGGAAATAGAAAAGAAAAAAAAAATTTTGCTTCGTTTTGACATTTCCGGCAGTGTGCTCTCATCTGGTGCATCTACCTGTATTCTTCTACCATGCTTTTCACCTAATTTTGTATTGTTCGACGTTTTATGCTTTCACTTGCAAATGTCAAACTATGCAATTGAAAAATAAAACATGGGAACAATTGAAGAATAGTGAAAACACAAATTAAAATTTTTTTTTAATCATATGTTTTAAGGCCTTCTAAGTCCAAATCCGGATTCAAGTCGCTCTCAAGTCGTTTAGAAGTTATAGGGGTCCAAAGTTTAAAAATTGGCCTGAAAAACTCGTTATTTTTTTCTACAAAACTAACAATTATGGGTATCAAATGCTGTTACCTATTCAACGAGCCATCAATCTTAAAAATCCATTCATTACTTTCGAAGATATAACATTTTACGTATTATGCAAACTTGTTATTTCATAAAAGGGTGAACCATCAAGTGTGCATAATACGTAAAATGTTATATCTCAAAAGTAATGCATGGATTTTTAAGATTGATAGCTCGTTGATTTTTCCGGATTAGGACTTAGAAGGTCTTAATATATGTAATTAAAAAGAAAAATGTAAAATTTGAGTTTTCACTATTCTTCAATTATGCTAAAACATGTTGAATAAATGTAGCAGAAATTGAAAGCGCTGCGAAATAAAGTGAGAAGCGGAAACTGATAATTGTCGTTTACAAGACTTTTACTCAACAGTTGCACAACTGTTGTATAAAATTGAGTTTTGTAAACGCAGCCAATGTTCATGGTAATAAGGAATAACGCTATAAATTGGTGCTGTAGCAAATGTTATTATTGTTATCAAATTGTTTACTCTTTGTCACTTTGTTATAGTAATAAATAATTTTTGTACGAAAAATCGTACAACTAAATTTTTACCGCAAACATAAAGCATTGGCACGTATGCGTTCTTCCACTTTCACCGTTATATTGGCACTTAGCTGAGTGCAGCACAATTTTTAAGGAAAATTGGTGGGATATTATCAGGGCCCGCACCCTTTTAATGTCCAGTGACCACAACTCATTAACAGGGTCCAAAACCTGTGATTTGCTCTCCGTTATAAATTAAATGTTCTTGATCTATAGAAACATTAGCTGCGTTCCATTCGCTTCAAAAGAATCCAGATTTTTTTTTACACGAAAAGCAAAAACAAAAATAATTTGCTATTTAATTTCCTATGCCAAATAGTTTTTTTTTTTTTGCTATCCATATAAAATTGTGATATAGCCTTTTGAAACACAGGTGCCACAAAATTTTAAACACAGGTGCCACACCTGTATATTTTTATGAGCTGTCATTTAATTTTTTAATTAATTGTTTGCATGATACAATTACTATTAGGTAGCCTTGACAGCTACAGTGATGTGCAAAGAAATAGGGACACTTGTATTTTTATATATAAAGCTACATGAATTATATAAAGGGTCCGCCAAATAACTTTTTTTCTTTTGAAAATTCTATAAAAAAAACTACTGGTTATTTTCTACAATTTCTTTTTTTATTTGAAAGTACAATCCTTCCGGTTAATAATGGAAAATAATTCCATTCAAATGGCTGCCTCGGCTGGCCATGCAGTAGCCTACACGATCGGTCCTATTTTTAAGCACATTATCGATTGTGTGCAGCTGTATTTCACCAATGGTTTCACGAATATTGTCCTTTAAAGCGTCAATTGTCTCTGGCTTGTCGGCGTAACAGTTATCTTTGAGGGCAACCCACAAATAATAGTCCAACGGTATCAAATCGCAGCTTCGAGGTGGCCAAACGACATCAGCTCTGCTGCTGATAATGCGATCTTCAAAAACAGGGCGCAAAACATCGAGTGTAGCTTCGGCTGTGTGGCACGTAGCGCCATCCTGTTGAAACCAAATGTTGCCAATATCCTCCTCTTCAATTTTTGTGAACAAAAATTCGTTCTACATGGCCCGATAACGATCGCCATTGACTGTAACGGCCACTCCTTGCTCATTTTCGAAGAAAAATGGCCCAATTATGCCTCTGGACCAAAATCCGCACCAAACAGTGCCTCGTTTTGGATGCAGCGGCTTTTCGATATATGCGTGCGGGTTTTCTGTGCCCCAAATGCGACAATTTTGCTTATTTTCATACCCGCCAAGATCAAAATGAGCTTCATCTGAAAAGATGATTTTTTTTGGCAAAATCAGAATCTTCTGCATCAAAGTAATGTCGCAATATTTTCCAGCGTTGTTCAAGCGTATACACAATCATATTCGTTCAGCGGAAGGATAAAACTAATTATCTGTCAAATCAGACATGAACTAAGTGTTACCATTCACGAAATAAGCTTTAGTTGAAAAAAAAACGTTAGATGGCGGACCCTTGGTGATTCTCCTTAATTAGGCGAGTAACGAAATGCAAGGATGATGGTGACCCCCCTCCCCCTTTAGGAATACATTGGCCGCATTCAGCGGAGCCAACAATTGCACTTAAATTATTTTTAGAATTGCATAATAATAATAATTAAATTAAATAATTTACAATTTTTCTGACTTTTAGGCTAAAACACATTCAGATATAAACATCGTTCACTTAGATATCGCTACCATAATAGTTCACAACAGTTGTGAACGACACACGTTCTCATGATACCTAATAGTTATTGTATCATGATTGTTTGAATTGAATTTTGACAGCAACGGTAGTGCCCTCTACGAGTCGTTTTTCTTGCCGTTCCTTTGAGAAAATTTGCTATCTCGATTACATTAAGGCGAAAGGAACGCAACTATTGTCTAAAACAAAATTTGATTGGAAGAAATCCGTAAACATATTACATACATCTTGAATATTGTCCGATGTTTTATCTGTACAGAACATATTTTTCAGGAAACCCTTAGCATTCTTTTTATTAAAAAATTTCCAGAAGGATCTAGGATTGCTTTTAATATCCGATTCCACTTCTATAAAGGTACCTCTTAAGAGTTTCATAGCGTTTTCAAACCTCAAGATAGTCCTTACGAAAGGACATGTCAAATTTATTTTTTTGTACAGATTATTTTTTTTTGTACTCGTTGGATAGTAAATTTGTTGTATTTTACAAGGTTAAAATTTGGAGCTTAAGGTCAAGTAATTTATGAAAAGAAGGCAACAGCAACAACAGCAACTTTGTAAAATTCAATCACACAGCAAACTAAATAGCCTGTTTCGGAAATAGCTACATTTCCCCTTCAGTAGTCTTGAGTGATTCAGCTGTGACCAACCCACTGTTTATATTGCATATGATTCGACACATGTGAGAGTAAACACATCTGAACTCATATGACGCTGAATTGTTATTCAGAATAATTCAGAACAAGTGGATTTTATTTCTGGTCAAGCCTTAAACTTTAACAGAGTTGCGTAGGTTAAAGTTGCTCTTCTTTCTTTTCTACGATCCCCCTCTTGGCAAATAGCTTTTTGGCTGATAATTACTTTAAAGCTTTAGAACTTTATCATCCATAACTTGTGAATCGTTTTTTTTTTGGCTGGTACCACCAGATGCCGTGGACAATGTTTAAGCTTTGCTTTGAAACTTAGATTGTATTAATTGTGTGTATCTGTTCACACAAGATAATCAATTTACTTATAGTTTGCTTGGGCTCTACCAGAAAACTTTTATATTTATACAATTAATTGTGACCTTTGATGATTTTACAAGGTTAAAATTTGGAGCTTAAAGTTTAGTAATTTATGAAAAAAAGGCAACAGCAACAACAACTTTGTAGAAAGACAACACTTTATTGTTGCTGTTGGCTTCTTTTCATAAATTACTTGACCTTAAGCTCCAAACATTATAAACTATTATAAAATATCAACATAAATAAATAATTCATGTCAAACTGCTAAAATTTGACATATATGAATAACCCACAAACGCAGTTTTTATACATAAAAAAAAATCCTTTAAAATGTTTCTTGTCAATAAGTTATGAAGACCACGTGTGGGTATAGTTATCCTTACTGATTTAAATATTAATAGAATTTTTTTCATTTGCACATTTTTTATTTATGGAAATAACATATAATTTTTATACATATAATTTATTTTTCTACTCGTATCTGTAAGTTTGAAACATTCCTCTTTCACTTAAGAATAAATTAGGGGTTTCACTGATAAGAAGATGCACATATCAGAGAACAGCTTAAGTGCATTCAAATGGCGTTTCGGTTGTCTCGTCAATTTCTGCATTTAAATTAATGCGCAAATGCATGTTACCAATCGCTGTTGATACGAATGCCTAGAGTGTGAGCGTTAGCGATTACGAACGTCTGCGACACAAGAATGTCAAACAAGGCAAGGCGTTAGCGATTACGAACGTCTGCGACACAAGAATGTCAAACAAGGCAAGACATGAGGAACAATCGCCAAAAGCAAGGAAAATCTATGCTTTTCTGCTCATTCACACAAAGGAAAAATATTAGTTGCAGAGTTGCATTTTTGTATTCTGCGAATGTTGTTACCAGACACAAAAATTGCAATATTATAAAATAAGATTTTAATTATATATTGGGGTTATTTTTTTGGGGTTATTTTTTCATGTATATTATTTTTGAGACATTAAATATAAAAACAACATTTTGGTATAAATAAATTTTGCCCAAAAAAATCATAGGGCAAAAAAAAAGACAAAAACAGTTCAACAATTTTTGCGCAAAACTGGACGATTTCTTGCAAAAGAATGCTATTTCATATAAAAGGTAGTCAGGAATTTTATATAATAGTATAGATGATTCCCCAAATATTTCGGCTGTAGCGATAGACATCCGTGAGCTGGAATGGTTTGAAATCACCTCTAAAAATAAAGTTTTTTTGTAAAAATATTGGCTGGTGTGGTCGTTTAAAAATTATAAACGGTCAGAAATAATAGTTATGAAAAAGTTCTTCCAATCAGCATCAACAAATGTTAAGTTTTTGCATTCGGATAAATGAAAATGCTGTTTTTCGTGCATTTATTAATTATTTAATTACTTATTAATTATTTTTAATTACATAAAAAAACACAATTATTTCAAATGCTATTCTCACTATGAAGATATCGTTGGGAAGGTTTCCTGGTCAGAATTCCGTATATTGATATATATTAAAACTAAAATTTAAATTATAAAATAAGCACATACTGAAAAATATTGTAAGAAATTAAAAAACAAATTACAACTTATGAAGATATTTTAATTTTAAAAGTTTTGTATAAATCACATGAATTAAATTGCGAGCTTTAGATCAAGTAAGTTTTGTATTAATATTTTGAAATAAAAATATATCAAAAATATGTATGAAAAAAGCATTTTCATTTTTCCGATTGCATACATTTCAATTGTTAGTGCAGATAGGAAGAGTTTTTCTCGGCATATAATTTCTGGCAGTTTATTTCTTAAAACTATTACACCAACCAATATTTTGACAAAAAACTTTACTTTTAGAGGCTATTTCTAACCATTCCATCACACGAATGGCTACCACTAGAATCGAAATATTTAAGGAATCTTCATAAATGCTATTGCAACCAAGGATTATTTTGAGGAACTGACACAAACAACTTAACCTTCAGCCTTTAATATTCATCGCGCAACGATAATATATATAATAAAATATAATGAGTTATGTGGCAAATGAAACGAATATTTTATTAAACATGATATTTATAGCATTCGAACATTTATTTAACCCAAGCACAAATTAGTTTAACCCAAACGCAAATCAATTTAACCGAAACAAATCAATTTAACCCAAACGCAAATTAAATTAACCTAGACGCAAATTAATTTAAACCAAACGCAAATTAAATTAACCTAGGTGCAAATTAAATTAACCTAAGTGCAAATTAAATTAACCTAAGTGCAAATTAAATTAACCCAAACGCAAATCAAATTAATCCAAATAAAAATTGAACGTAAAATTTCGCAATGGGCTACAAATAGAAAAGATCAACTTTTATTTATTGACGAATGTGGTTTCAATTTACATTTAAGAAGAAGCCAAGCTCGTTCAGGCAGGTAGCAGAGCAAGAGTGGTTGTGCCCTCAGTGAGGTGCAGAAATACCACTTTAATAGCAGCAATCAATAGTAATAGCATTATTGATTATATGATAATTTCAAATTCAACATGCAACTCTGACAAATTTTGTTAATTTTTGAAAGAACTTATTGAAAAGCTCCAAGAAGGATTTTTGATTTTGGACAATGCAAGGATCCACAAAATGGAACAAGTTCGTGCTACGATAGCAAGTACCGACCTACATCTTAAATATCTATCTCCTTACTCCCCAGTGCTGAACCCTATAGAAAAATGATTTTCAAAGGTTAAAGCTCATGCTCGACAAATGTTAGTCGAAGTGAACCAGGATCAAAATCTGCAAACCATCATTGAAAGTAGTGTATGACGCATTACAGCCACCGATTCTTAACTTAACTTAAATCTTAACTTAACATTTAATAATAATTTCTTATATGGAGAATTTAACATTATATATATGATATACATAACTAAAAAGTTAAATTTTTATTTGGTTTAATTTGATTTGCGTTTGGGTTAATTTAATTTGCACTTTGGTTAATTTAATTTGCACTTAGGTTAAACTTACTTGCGTTTGGTTTAAATTAATTTGCGTTCAGGTTAATTTAATTTGCGTTTCGGTTAAATTGATTTGCGTTTGGGTTAAACTAATTTGCGCTTGGGTTAAACTGATTTGCGCTTGGGTTAAATAAATGTATTAAAATATAGTTTTATTATAGAAACAATAAAACAGTTGCATATATTAATAACCAGGGGCCCTATTCTGTAACTGTGAGTTTTAAAGTGTACACGGGCTGTCACAAAAACTCACTGGTTTTCAGTCGGTGAGATCAGTCAGAAAAAGTGCACACTTTAAAACTCACAGTTAGAGAATAGGGCCCCAAGGCTCGTACTTTGATGACCTAAAAACTGACATAAGTGACATAAAAACGCAAACAATTACATAAAAAAATAAAGAAAAAAAAGCCTTAAAAATAAAACATTACCAAACAAGTATTGCTTAAGAAACTTAAGTAGGTTTGCAGAAAAAAGTTTCTATTAGTTTTAGGATGGTGATGTGAAAAATCTGACTAAACTAACGCATACGTGTGATTTCACAAGTAGGGTGGATTACACCTAGTAGCACTACATTCAAAATTATTCTAAGCAAAGAATTAGTGAATGAAATTAATAAAAAAACTATTTATAACTAATAAAAAAGGTTAAACTAATTTCGAATTTAAAAATTTTTAAGATTTATTCACTTGAGTCTTTATAATTGTGAGTTTCACTTATGGGTGTTTTTATAAGTTAGTAATCAAGAGTTAAGCAAACTCTTTTATATATTATACTAATCTTTATTTTCAGTTTTAGTGTATCTACTATTAAACATAACCGATTTTAATTTAAATGTAACATACTTTTAAATTGTCAATCTTCGCCGCTTTTGATAAATATCACAGACACCTAAAATTTTGATCAAATCATATTCTACGCCTTTCTTGGACTTTTCTAAACATATTCTGGCACCAAGTTCTTATAGAAATTTCGCAGTTCTAACACCCGAAATTAGAGGTATTTAATTAAATGAATCAAAATTAAAGACTAAAGTGTTTTTATCAGTTCGACTACACAACAATAATAAATAAAAAATAATAAATAACAAATAATAAATAATAAATAATAAATAATAAATAATAAATAATAAATAATAAATAATAAATAATAAATAATAAATAATAAATAATAAATTAATAAATAATAAATAATAAATAATAAATAATAAATAATAAATAATAAATAATAAATAATAAATAATAAATAATAATAATAAATAATAAATAATAAATAATAAATAATAAATAATAAATAATAAATAATAAATAATAAATAATAAATAATAAATAATAATAATAAATAATAAATAATAAATAATAAATATAAATAATAAATAATAAATAATAAATAATAAATAATAAATAATAAATAATAAATAATAAATAATAAATAATAAATAATAAATAATAAATAATAAATAATAAATAATAAATAATAAATAATAAATAATAAATAATAAATAAATAATAAATAATAAATAATAAATAATAAATAATAAATAATAAATAATAAATAATAAATAATAAATAATAAATAATAAATAATAAATAATAAATAATAAATAATAAATAATAAATAATAAATAATAAATAATAAATAATAAATAATAAATAATAAATAATAAATAATAAATAATAAATAATAAATAATAAATAATAAATAATAAATAATAAATAATAAATAATAAATAATAAATAATAATAATAAAAATAAATAATAAATAATAAATAATAAATAATAAATAATAAATAATAAATAATAAATAATAAATAATAAATAATAAATAATAAATAATAAATAATAAATAATAAATAAAATAATAAATAATAAATAATAAATAATAAATAATAAATAATAAATAATAAATAATAAATAATAAATAATAAATAATAAATAATAAATAATAAATAATAAATAATAAATAATAAATAATAAATAATAAATAATAAATAATAAATAATAAATAATAAATAATAAATAATAAATAATAAATAATAATAATAAATAATAAATAATAAATAATAAATAATAAATAATAAATAATAAATAATAAATAATAAATAATAAATAATAAATAATAAATAATAAATAATAAATAATAAATAATAAATAATAAATAATAAATAATAAATAATAAATAATAAATAATAATAATAAATAATAAATAATAAATAATAAATAATAAATAATAAATATAAATAATAAATAATAAATAATAAATAATAAATAATAAATAATAAATAATAAATAATAAATAATAAATAATAAATAATAAATAATAAATAATAAATAATAAATAATAAATAATAAATAATAAATAATAAATAATAAATAATAAATAATAAATAATAAATAATAAATAATAAATAATAAATAATAAATAATAAATAATAAATAATAAATAATAAATAATAAATAATAAATAATAAATAATAAATAATAAATAATAAATAATAAATAATAAATAATAAATAATAAATAATAAATAATAAATAATAAATAATAAATAATAAATAATAAATAATAAATAATAAATAATAAATAATAAATAATAAATAATAAATAATAAATAATAAATAATAAATAATAAATAATAAATAATAAATAATAAATAATAAATAATAAATAATAAATAATAAATATAAATAATAAATAATAAATAATAAATAATAAATAATAAATAATAAATAATAAGTAATAAATAATAAATAATAAATAATAAATAATAATAATAATAATAATAATAATAATAAATAATAAATAATAAATAATAAGTAATAAGTAATAACTAATAAGTAATAAATAATAATAATAAATAATAAATAATAAATAATAAATAATAAATAATAAGTAATAAGTAATAAGTAATAAGTAATAAGTAATAAGTAATAAGTAATAAGTAATAAGTAATAAATAATAAATAATAAGTAATAAGTAATAAGTAATAAGTAATAAGTAATAAGTAATAAGTAATAAGTAATAAGTAATAATAATAAATAATAAGTAATAAGTAATAAGTAATAAGTAATAAGTAATAAATAATAAATAATAAATAATAAATAATAAATAATAAATAATAAATAATAAATAATAAGTAATAAGTAATAAGTAATAAGTAATAATAATAAATAATAAATAATAAATAATAAATAATAAATAATAAATAATAAATAATAAATAATAAATAATAAATAATAAATAATAATAAATAATAAATAATAAATAATAAATAATAAATAATAAATAATAAATAATAATAATAAATAATAAATAATAAATAATAAATAATAAATAATAAATAATAAATAATAAATAATAAATAATAAATAATAAATAATAAATAATAATAATAAATAATAAATAATAAATAATAATAATAAATAATAAATAATAAATAATAAATAATAAATAATAAATAATAAATAATAAATAATAAATAATAAATAATAAATAATAAATAATAAATAATAAATAATAAATAATAAATAATAAATAATAAATAATAAATAATAAATAATAAATAATAAATAATAAATAATAAATAATAAATAATAAATAATAAATAATAAATAATAAATAATAAATAATAAATAATAAATAATAAATAATAAATAATAAATAATAAATAATAAATAATAAATATAATAATAAATAATAAATAATAAATAATAAATAATAAATAATAATAATAAATAATAAATAATAATAATAAATAATAAATAATAAATAATAAATAATAAATAATAAATAATAAATAATAAATAATAAATAATAAATAATAAATAATAAATAATAAATAATAAATAATAAATAATAAATAATAAATAATAAATAATAAATAATAAATAATAAATAATAAATAATAAATAATAAAATAATAAATAATAAATAATAAATAATAATAATAAATAATAATAAATAATAAATAATAAATAATAAATAATAAATAATAAATAATAAATAATAAATAATAAATAATAAATAATAAATAATAAATAATAAAATAAATATAATAATAAATAATAAATAATAAATAATAAATAATAATAATAAATAATAAATAATAAATAATAAATAATAAATAATAAATAATAAATAATAAATAATAAATAATAAATAATAAATAATAAATAATAAATAATAAATAATAAATAATAAATAATAAATAAATAAAAATAATAAATAATAAATATATAAATAAATAAATAATAAATAATAAATAATAAATAATAAATAATAAATAATAAATAATAAATAATAAAATAATAAATAATAAATAATAAATAATAAATATAAATAATAAATAATAAATAATAAATAATAAATAATAAATAATAAATAATAAATAATAAATAATAAATAATAAATAATAATAATAAATAATAAATAATAAATAATAAATAATAAATAATAAATAATAAATAATAAATAATAAATAATAAATAATAAATAATAAATAATAAATAATAAATAATAAATAATAAATAATAAATAATAAATAATAAATAATAAATAATAAATAATAAATAATAAATAATAAATAATAAATAATAAATAATAAATAATAAATAATAAATAATAAATAATAAATAATAAATAATAAATAATAAATAATAAATAATAATAATAAATAATAAATAATAAATAATAAATAATAAATAATAAATAATAAATAATAAATAATAAATAATAAATAATAAATAATAAATAATAAATAATAAATATAAATAATAATTAATAAATAATAAATAATAAATAATAAATAATAAATAATAAATAATAAATAATAAATAATAAATAATAAATAATAAATAATAAATAATAAATAATAAATAATAAATAATAAATAATAAATAATAAATAATAAATAATAAATAATAAATAATAAATAATAAATAATAAATAATAAATAATAAAATAATAAATAATAAATAATAAATAATAAATAATAAATAATAAATAATAAATAATAAATAATAAATAATAAATAATAAATAATAAATAATAAATAATAAATAATAAATAATAAATAATAAATAATAAATAATAAATAATAAATAATAAATAATAAATAATAAATAATAAATAATAAATAATAAATAATAAATAATAAATAATAAATAATAAATAATAAATAATAAATAATAAATAATAAATAATAAATAATAAATAATAAATAATAAATAATAAATAATAAATAATAAATAATAAATAATAAATAATAAATAATAAATATAAATAATAAATAATAAATAATAAACTTATAAATAATAAATAATAAATAATAAATAATAAATAATAAATAAAAATAATAAATAATAAATAATAAATAATAAATAATAAATAATAAATAATAAATAATAAATAATAAATAATAAATAATAAATAATAAATAATAAATAATAAATAATAAATAATAATAATAAATAATAAATAATAAATAATAAATAATAAATATAAATAATAAATAATAAATAATAAATAATAAATAATAAATAATAAATAATAAATAATAAATAATAAATAATAAATAATAAATAATAAATAATAAATAATAAATAATAAATAATAAATAATAAATAATAAATAATAAATAATAAATAATAAATAATAAATAATAATAATAAATAATAAATAATAAATAATAAATAATAAATATAAATAATAAATAATAAATAATAAATAATAAATAATAAATAATAAATAATAAATAATAAATAATAAATAATAAATAATAATAATAATAAATAATAATAATAATAAATAATAAATAATAAATAATAAATAATAAATAATAAATAATAAATAATAATAATAAATAATAAATAATAAATAATAAATAATAAATAAATAA